>JABCKW010000010.1:0-79435 GCA_014824385.1 Fusarium cyanostomum | reverse complement strand
ATAGGGCGCATAACGTGACACATTTTGAGCGAGGATGGAAAGGTGCCAGTAATCCCAACGAGAGGCGAGATCCCACGACGCTCGCAAATCTGACGCCCAAGAACTTTGTCCAAAAGCTTAGTTGAGAAGAGGCCTGTATTAGATTGGTTTTCAAACCAGGCTGTGACTTGAATTGATGTGGTATGTCCGTCGTCTTGTTTGGCAGGAGGGTGACCTGTCATCCACGTGCCGCTGTTTGTCGGTAATAGCTATAAGTCTGTGAGAAGAACTAAAGCATTGCCCTGTGTAGTGAGGATAGAGCAGGTATGACCTACCAAAGAAAATAGCAGGCGGGAAATGTAACAAGCACTCGATGGACGTTATCCATACGGGATATGCAGACGGCGCATGAGAATGCAGATATAGCTGGCCGGATACTGGTTCCTTTTCATACCGCAGTGGCCGCAAAGGGAGTAGGCAGTCTGGTGTACGGCTTAACTAGTTGATTTAAGAGATATCTCAATAGACTCAGGTTAAGACAGGGTCTGTTAGGAACTAAACGAAATTGCAACGATTTTACCAACTCAGCAGGCAAAGATTCTGGCATGGTTATCAACCTCGTCGTGTTTAGGGTGAGAGTGTGATGGTGAGGTACGAGCATGCAGCATGTTGTAATTTCGTAATTGGCACTTTCTTGAGTTCTGATTTGGGATTATATGCTAAGGCTTGCCCAAATGGCCAGCGTGGGAGGAGGCGGATGTGGTTGCGGCTAGATGCTGTCACTTTGTCAGCGGATGAATCTTGGCCGAGCCTCCCTCTGTTCACCACCGTTTCTAGTATAGTCGATATTGTGCTTAGTTATGGGACAGGCCGAGATGTAGATAAAATGCTCGAGTCGCCCTAACCGGCGTGGACTTTATCCACTGCGTGGATAGTATCTTAGTGCCTGCCACATGAATCGCCAGCCGCAATACGAGGAACGTAAACCATAGTATATAGTAGGCTAAGATACGGGTGCCAGGCAGTCTTGAGTTCTTAACTATGTCTAGGCTAGGCATCTTATAGTGCCGATAGAACGGGCTCTTCTTTAAGCATCTAAGTAGAGGGGTTTAGATAATCTGACTAGTGAACCTCCTCTAGGGACAAGATTAGCGCCAGCAATAGGGTAAAGAAGGGCCAGAGTAGGTAACAGCAAAGATAAGAGTAGATCGACGAGTAGCGTACGCTCCCTGGGCCCTATGCAATATACTTAATTAAGCCTGGAATATATAGAATCAGAGTAAGCACTAGTTCCGTTATATAAGTCTTAACTAGCCTTTAACCGCGTGTTAAGCTCCTACAGGCCGAATTCTTCCTACTGGCCATTGAATATCTTATTAAACCCCGGCCTTTACTATGGCCTTCTTATTCCTAATGCTCAATTCTACCTCCGTCGATACAAGGTCCTAATGTAAATGCAGCGTCGCCGGGTGTGCGAGTATGCTGACTATTGGCGTCACTAGGCTGCGTTTTACGATAGCAAACCTTTAAGGGAGAGCCTCTCTACCCACTCAAGCTGCATTATTGTTTTCAGACCCTACCCGCCCGGACAATGGAGACATTCTGGACAGTTAAGCGCTGCGGTCTGAACCCACAGCGCCGATCAGGACGGTACAGCCGCCCACAAAGATTCAAGTTGCTGATTCGTCAGCATCGTTGGTCAAAATATCTCTTTGACAGTGCTAAGGCTACTCCGAGGTACCTTAGTCAGCAGTGGACGAATGAGAGCAGCTCCTGAGTCATCTAACCCAATTAGGACTCAATGTGGAACCGAAAGTACATCAGAGTAGCCTTAGCACAGCCAAGGAGATCCGCGAACACCTCTTGATTGGTGTCATCAATAACTCCTATCAGATTTGCATGTAATACAAAAATATGTAGGTTTCCCTAGTTTGCTGATATGCCAGAGGTGTACTTACTTGCGGCCCACGTCTGCGTTGGCAATCAAGAGGCGCTTAACTGCAGGACTTGTGGCATCACGATTGGATGCTCGTCAGTCGTTGGGCACGGAAGGGAACCTGCAGATTGCGGGGCTGACCCGAAACCCCGCTCTGTTGGCTACCTACCTGTACTCTTATATTCAGAAGGCATTCCTTCCACAAGAGCATCGAATGATGGAATGTTATCCCATCAGGTCATCCGACAAATAAACGGGACTCACAACCACCAACACCAAAATCGCAACCCGGCGAGACCACCGTCTGATATCGATAATAACCCAATTTAATAGTCAAATTGTGTAATTTGAGACAGTCAAAGGTCTAGATATCAACCGGTCTTTTCTCCTCTACTATTAATTACATATTGTAGCCATAGTGGCATCGTTTCTATTCAGTTGTTAACAGGAGTCCCGTTTATTTGTCGGATGACGTGCCCATCCATCCATCCATCCTCAGCTGCATCCTTCTCTTCGCTCCCCTTTGAGAGCCTCGGCAGTTTTCCTACCCCGCCGAATGCCACAGCTTGGCATCTATAATTGGGTGGTTCCCCGCCAGCTCCACTCCATCCGGCCGTCATTCTTCCGCCATCCACAAACCCCAACGCTAGAGCAAACCTCCCCTAAAACAGCAACTGGAAATAATGTGGCGATGGTGGAGAAAACATGTCGACGTCAGAGCTTTCTTGGTTTTCCAGCGCATCCAGCGGTTCTACACCACCTTTGCTGTCCTTGCTGCTCTTGTCAGCGGACTAGCCGTCGGTGCTCTGACATTCCCCGAGTTCCATTCGAGATCTGGGTCTGGTCAGGTTGGCGAAGGCTTTTCCTGCAGCTCAGCCATTACAGCTATTCTGTCAGCGGTTATGGCGACAATGCTACTCTTTTCATTTGAGGGCCTCGAAAGAGTAACTCGAATGGATCTCGCAGTGGCCTGGACGCCGCTGATCCTTTTGGACTTCTCGGTAGTCGAGTTTCTCGTTGGGATGGTATCACGGTATTGTGATAAGAATATTCGTTGGAGGGGAGCATTGATGGTAGGGCAACTGGCTGGGCTATTGGGATTTTGCATCGCGCTTTCAATCTGGATGTGGTTCCATATGGTTAGAAAGGGATAGAAGAAAGACAGGCAGCCGCTGACCACAAGCGTGCGGCCGATGAATAGGTAATAGACTAAGTTAGCTAACGTTAGATGCTGCCCGTGCTAGCTGCCACTTTGTCAGGGGGGTTCTCACGTGGCGGAAGCCCCGGGGCTGGCAACGGGCTTGCAACTAGAAGGGGGGCGTCAAATTTTAGAAGCCAGGGGAAATTCCAGAGCGAAATGGCGCAAATTCATCAAACTGCTCAATGGACCATCAAAATGATCGGGATGACGACCTTGCGCAGACTCGGGTGGCTATAATAGGCACGGGACTCGCTGGTCTTACAACTGCGTATCTATTACAGAGCGACGAGCGCGAGCGCTATGCGGTGACGCTCTTCGAACAGGTGCGTCGGTCATATCTACAGCCATTGGCAATATTTTGGTGGCGTATTGACCCTTTCTTTTAGGCCGATCGCCTCTCGTTCGATTCGGCATCCGTTACGATCAAAAATGGACAGACCGACGTTATAGAGCGCATCGACTTGCCTATGCGCGCGAGCGCTGGCGGATACTACGAGCATCTGCTGCGCATGTATCAACACCTTCGGATCCCGCTGCATCCGATCCGATTCCTCTTTGTCTTTGCAAAGGCACTCTCGACGATACCGGATGCAGCAATCTCGCAAAATGGCGGCGCCAACGAGAACTACTTTGTCCACGCTTCGAACTTGCACCAAATGCCACCGCCGTGGCCCGGCAATCGCGGCGTGGTACCGCACATTATCGAGATCCTATATTTGACTGTGTGTCAATTCTGGTTCACGCTCGCATGCTTCCTTGTCGGCCCGCTGGAGCGACACCCATCGTCCGCACGCAGCGAGTCATTTGCCGAATACCTCGAGAGAATACGGCTTCCGCGCCGATACAGATCCCATTACCTGCTTCCGCTCCTGAGCAGTGTGTCGACCTGCTCCCACGACGAACTTCTGGCATTCCCGGCGATCGACATTGTTAATTACAAGAAGCTTTCCCACGGGCAGCAGCACTATGCTGTCTGCGGCGGCGTGTCCCAGGTGCAATCGAGATTGGCGCACGGATTGGAGCATGTGAAGCTCAACAGCCGTGTGATTGAAGCTGTACCGGGATCAGAGAGGACAACCGTGACTGTTCGCTGGCAATCGACAGTCGATGGATCGGGGCGCATCTCGGAACAAGTCTTTGATCGGGTCATCCTTGCCGTCCCGCCAGATGTTGCTGGTCTCATCTTCAAACCCCTGAGGCCGACGCTGGAGAGACTACCTACGCGTCGCGTTGAGAGCTCTGTCTTGCAACCTGAACCAGCAGGGCAATCGGCGTATTGCGTGGCCAGCAACAGCACCCATGAACCGAGCGCTTGCATGCACCATGCGGCCGATATTTCGCCTTCTCAGGTCATAACGCTGAGAACTCTGTTCCCCGACACAGGCAGTGCGCAAACCGAGGCCTTGCATACCATGCCGAGTGGGGTCATCGTCAGCACTTGTCCCTTGCAAGAGGCTGCTGAATTGAAAGCGACCCTCAGAAGAGCCATGTTTACGAGGACTCTGCGGAATACGGAAAGCAGAGTCTTGGTCCAGAAACTCATCAACGGGTCAAGGTCTTGCAAGAAGGTTGAGGACGACACAGCCTCCACGTGGGTCAACGGCGAGGATAATGTCTGGTTAGCCGGGGCTTGGTGCTGGGATGGCATGGTTCTGCTTGAAGGATGCGTCGTGTCAGCAATGAGAGTTGCCTCAGAGTTTGGTGTGAGAATTCCATGGGAGAAATAATCAGCCATGATGAATGATGCCTCTTTTTAAGGATAATTGGCTATATGAGCATAATTCTAAGTATATGAGTGAACTTTATCCGTAGTCATCCACTGGATGTGGACCCAAATTTCCATGTCAGGATTTTGGTCAGGGACCAAGCATCAGCAACAAGCATTCTTTACAAACCCTTCGCAGAGTCCCTGTTCACCAGATAAAACTCCGAATATGGAGACGTCCTCAAACCAGGGTGGATTCGCCCTGGCATTTGTTGGCGGGATCATCTGTACCCTGGTTGCTGTGGGGTTCATCTCTCTCACAGTGATGCGGATGAGTGACATCTATGGCCTTGGACACTGGAAGCTCAACATAAGATCCCCTCCACAGTCCATGTGGATGAATGTCGGATACTGGTAAGTTGTGCAACTATTAATACTGTTGCTATTCGTTGTATGCATGGTAGCTGACATTCGCTTAGGAAAACCCCGCAAGGCGAACCCATCCAAGATTTCCAGGAGGCATGCCTGGCTCTGCTTAAGGAAATCGTTGGCATGTCAGGGCTACTAGACCAAGAGCTTGTCGCAACTGGATCACGCAGGTCTCTCGCTATCCTAGACTTGGGCTTTGGCTGCGGCGACCAAACCTGGGAACTCGCACGTCTTGCTCAGTCACAGGGTTACCTAGATTTTCGCTACGTCGGTCTCACTCTCAACGAGGCCCAGGTCCAAACAGCGCGTCGGAAAATCTACCGCGAAATAGCGAGCGCACGTTCAGGTGCTGCCCGGATAGATGCAGAATCATTCACCCTTCTTCGCGCCAACGCTGCAAAGCCCGAGACCTGGAGCCCTCAGGTTGCGGATGCCGTCTATTCGCTGGCTGATGAGAGATTCACCGAGAGATGGCTTCTCGCTCTTGACTGCCTGTATCACTTCTCTCCGTCGAGGAAACCCATCTTTGAACATGCAGCCAGGGAACTCGATGCCCATTTCATGGCCTTTGACCTTCTCATCAACGAAAGAGCTTCTGGCCTGGATAAGTTCAAGGCCAGAGCCATTGGCAAGATGATGGGCTGTCCAATTAAGACGTTCTTGACTGAGAATGAGTATAGGAACCAGCTAGTCGAGTGTGGCTACGACCGGAAGGAGATAACAATCAAGGAGATTACAGATGATGTTTTCTCAGGTCTGGTCAAGTTTCTAGACCGGCAGGATCAGTTACTGGCAGAGTACGGCGTATCACTGGGTGGTTTCAAGCTGGCTGGGAGGTTGTTTGATTGGTTTGATAGGTCACGGGTCGTAAGGGCCGTCATCGTTGTTGCTCGTACCAAGAGTAAGACGGGATAGGCAGGACTCTGATGCTGGGGTGGTTTTGAGGTATGTTGGGCAATTGCTCTGCCCGAGCCGACGGCATGATGATCTTTAGTTGTTGTTGAGGTGGATTGTCTCATGGGTGGAAAAGCAGTAGTTATAGCCACTGAGGGCTAAATCAACCTCTAGTGATACATTCGGTTGAGTCTTTCCTCCTGCAGCCGCAGCTATAGGAAGCTTAAAATTAGGTTATTGTGTAAATATTGGGTTATGATGCTTGAAATGTGGCAAAATTGTGTTCTTTGTTATTGTGGAAGCACCTTGCCTTTGAGAGGGCAACGGGCAGTTTACATAGCTCTGCCCGAGCTTAAATGCCGACTAGAGGCCATTCAAACTCTCCAACCTATGGCCACTTTGGTCCCTTGCAAGTTTGGCCATAGGCAGTTTGTTCTCTTGTAACCCCTGCTGAGCCACCGGCATTACTTTGAGGAGCTGAATAACAAACATCCCAGGCAACCGGAACCGCCGAGTCTGAAGATTCATGGGAAATTTTCCGACTTGTCGTAATGCGTTTCACCAAACACTCCACGGCGGATGCAAGTCATAACATCAACATGTTTATCCGGCATGTTGGGCAGGGAGGTCGACCCAGCTTTGAGGTAGCAGGGTTGTTTAGTGGAGGAAATAGCCCTGAATAACGAAGCAAGGCTTTTTCGTACGGAGTATATTCTCTCCCGACCATATCCCCTCACGGATAAACTAGGACGCTCGTAGCATCGCGAGGCGGGATATTTACCAAAACAGGATCTCACACGTACAGGGTGGCCAGAACCAAGGCTGTCTGGCCCAAAGCTCTCGTGTTCGTCAACCAGAGTTCAAATATTCCACAAGCCAATCTACCTGCAGCCGTCCTCGGATCATGCGAGCAGACATGCGCGGGAAAGGCGGAGTCGGCCGGCAAGCCAGATTCAGGACCGGAGCCGGCGCAGATACGATGGCTCTGCCGATGCAGGCTATATCACGATCGGTATAGCACTGAAACGGGGACGGACACAGGCATGTTTCCCGTCGTAGACTGCGCAGCCGGTCAGTCGCAGGGCCAGCTCTCGAACGGCCACTAGCCAGGTTTAGCGAGGCCTCAACTTTAACTCTCTGCTAAAAGTGGCCACATGGCTGCACGGATGTATTAACAAGGATTGCGACCCCGACGGGCGTGCCCGATCCGTTGTGATGGGACAAGTAATGCCACGTATAGGAAGCATGTACTATTCCCGTAACAGGGGTCAACCACGGGAACCACCTGCAGGCGACCGCCTTGGTACGCTCTATTGTTTCATCCTCCTACAAAAAGAGTCTACGGACCCGTCGGAGCCACGACAGGCATGGGGCTTGGCCAGAATAAGCGCGGGGCGAGTCCCCGTTCCTGGAACGGGAACCCGCACGGTTGAAACTGCGCCTGCGTAGGGGTATCAGGTTCAACGGTCGTGGAGACGTCAACTCCATCATCGCAAAACTCCTGACTGTGGCGACGGCTTCTTGGCGTGAGAGGGCCTTGTTTCAGTCTCCGACGGTATTTGTGATGTTTGTTTGGAAGGAATCTGGTCGGTATTCCTGGCCTGGGGTACGTCAATTAACCCCGGCGTTTCAAGCAGAGTGGAATTACGAGTCTTGTCAGTCGACTTGGGCGCTTCCAGCTTCGTCGTGAGATCAAGTCGTGAGAGGTGGCCATGGCGCCCGAGCTGGCAAGGGTAGGCCACCACCAAGACCCTCGACCCCTGGCACAGCAGGGAAGCTATACCTGTCACCGGGAAAACCTAAGAGTGCCCATGCTGCCGGGTTATCGTTTACATCTCTTCTCCTTCCCCTCGACCCCCCGTTGCAGGATTCGTCCCTTTCCTTTTCTTGCCTGACACTTCAACCCCGACTTTGCGGCGCGAGGGCGCGCGAGAATGTAGCCATGAACCTAACGCCTCGCAACCACGACGGAGAGGTCCATACCTTTGTTGATCCGTACCCAGAGCTGAACGGTGGCTTGTGGACGCTGTTCGCTGGTGCAAGTGTCTTTCTCGGCTTGAGGCTATGGGTCAAGGTGACGAGACGCCATGGCATGTGGTACGATGACTACATCCTCATTATATCATGGGTGAGTTTTCTCTCTCTCTGAAGCGCCCATCAACCTCCTGCGTCGGTACTGACAAGTCAAACAGTTGGTGTTGCTAGCGAACAACAGCCTCATCGTCTACCAGTTTGCGAACGGCTATGTGCTCAAGGACTCGTCATACAGCTGGAGTGACCACATGCACATCCTCATCAACATATCTTCCTGCGGGACGTTGGTCGGGCAAGCATGGACCAAGACGGCATTCGGCGTGACGCTATTAAGGATGAGCAACCGGTGGCAGAAATGGATCCTCTGGTTCTGCATCGTCACCATGAACTTGTACATGTTCCTCAAGGTCCTCTTCCAGTGGGCCAAGATTTGCGACAAGGACGGTACATATCAGGAATCATACAGGATTGACTTTTGCATTGGATGGAAATTTCGGGACGATTTCAAGGAAGGCGGAAATGGTGAGTTTTCCCATCGGTGCGACGCATTCGGGCTTCGTTATTGACAAGTCTCGCAGTCTACAATATCATTATGGACTTTGTGTTTGCCGGTTTCCCCTGGTTGATTACCCGGTCACTGGAAATGCGAAGAGCCGAAAAGGTCGGCCTCTGCCTTACAATGAGTCTTGGAATGATGTGAGTTTGAACAACTCTCGTACCATGGGGACACATCTGACTCGCGCATGACAGTGTTGCGATTGTTTCAGCCATACGCGTTGCATGGAAGGATAGAGGGAACGAGCGCGACGAGTACTATATGTGGCGCAACGGACTGTCGCAGATCTGGTAAGTCGTGCCCTGTACCGCTGCTAAAGTGCAGTCACTGATGTGAACGCAAGGTACTCGTCCGAAGTCGCCGGAACCATCATCGTGCAGTGCATTCCCATCCTACGCCCGATCCTGCGAGACATCCGCACATCCTTGACATCGAGAAGGCTAGACTCGACAGCAGACGGAAGAAGCGTCGGATGGACGTGGACCGTTTCACGAAGCAGCAAGCATATATCGGCTGGCCCGAATGTGGCTGACCACGTCGCCGTTGCAAACGCCGAGAGGATGGAGCTGAGGGACATCCCGGAGGAGCAAGAGGACCCAGGACAGTTTGACTTTTGGGACAAGAACAGATCGTCATCGCCGTCGGAACTTGAAGACGCCGGCTCGCCGAGAAAGGGGTTTCCGCTGAGCGAATCTTGGCCGCTGGGGGGGAGTGATAGTGGGAGGAGCTTGGATCTGGTGCATGAGGAGAGATCCCGCACTCACATTGGCTTGGCTATTGAGCCGGAGAATCAACAAGGACTGTCGCCGCCACCTCGGAGACCATGAGTGTCAGGTGCTTTGGAATTTCTTTGTATAACAGCGCTATATGTCTTGATAGAAACGAAGTCATGTTAAGTTTTTCTCGCGGTTCTGTCTTTCACTCTCAAACGCCAGTATACATCTCTTTGTGAAGTCTCCATTGATATAAGACCTAGTTGTTATCGTTGATGAGTCCAACACTTGATAGCCCATGTACCATCATGAGTTACTTCGTCAATAGTACTGAATAGGGATTATTTCAACTGCTGATTGTAAACTTTTGTCCTAGCCTTGTTAAGCGCTCTCATACTTGTATATTCTAAGTAACTCGATCATTTTTATCTCCATAGGGCCTGGAGCATCTATCGTTCATTTTACAGCTTGGGGCGAGCCGCCTCTCGTTGGGGCAAGGTTGACGCTGTGGCAACTGACCTCAAGTCTGGCAACCCTTGTCCAACCCAACCATCCATGGACTTCTCATACAGCTTCTGTTGCTCCTCTGCCGAAGGAGCAGCCGCTTCAACACCTCTTCTGCGTCTGCTCTCTGCAGTTTCCACAAGCCAAGCCTCGTCATCGTCGTCTCCCGAGTCTTGAAACACATACGACCTAGTCTCGCAGTTCTTCCATGCTGTACCGCAACCTCTTGTGCTGTTCTCCCAATCATTGGAAAAGAAATGCATAAAGCTTCCATGGGCGACAAGAGCAATATGGACCTCCTCGTCTGTCCCTTGGCACAGCTCTTTGGCCTTTTCTCTGAGTATCCTTCTCACTGTGCGGGCACGAGCCGCACAAGCACTGCTAACCGGGCTGTTCGGTCCGTGGAGATGCTTGTCGTGCCAGCCACGGCGGACCAGGTTGAGGTCAACTGGCCATCCGTTCTGCGCGGCTGTCTCTTTCAAAACTTCTGGCTCGTTTCCTGTGTCACAGCCATAGTCGAAAATCTCCTGGGCCTCTGGAATGGCAATGATGTTTTGCGCTTGGAGCGTAGGTTGGAAGACGAGATATGCTGTGTGGAGTGCTCGGATCAGAGGTGAAGATGCGACGAGTTTGATCTTCGATTGGTCCTGGAATGACGCGTTACGACGCTCCGCGCATTGCTCTTCGCCGAGGGGGGTTAGGATGGGGTCTTTCAGCTCGAAGAACTCTTCTCCAAGGTTGTGATAGCCTTGGGCATGTCGAACGGCGTGGATGGTGACTCGGCTGGTCATTTCGGCGGGAGGACGGCACCAGACTTTAGAGACCAATGAGTTGACAAAGATACTTGAAATCAATGTAATATTCAGATGTTTATTAACAAACGAGCTCAATTTTGAGCCGCCGTTTCCGCTTCATGCAGGTTTGAGCTCCATATACTCCATCGAGGCGCGTTGAGGCGCGCTTAGTGTAGACCCAATTTGGCAACTCAGCGCGGCAGTTGCAGAAACGTGGGAGATCTATCGATCAGTAGTGGTTGAAAGCTTGATCAATCGAATTTCCTCTTGCAGAAATCCGAGTAATCGCAGAAAAAAAGCACTGTTAAGGCGAAATCGCAGCTAAGATGCTGGAGATGATCAGAATAAGGTCCACAACTGAAGGGACGGGCGTTTTGATATTCGTTAATCCGAATACTAGACAACTCCGATCAACGGAAGCCAAGGCTAGAGCCCGGCAGTTGAAGACTTTGTTGTACTACCCTGTTAGCGCACTTCATTAGAGCAACATGAAGCTATCACTCATTGAACCGAGTGCGGTTTGGTGCCATTTGAGATTGGCACCTTGCCTCTTGCGCAGCGCCCACAGATCCTTCACCATGTGTGTGATCTGCGACCAAATCGCCAAATCCGATCTGACGAGAAAAAAGTCAAGACACTTGAGCATACGGTTCTGCATGGGAGCATCAGCTATCTCAAAGGCAATGATGGCCACTGGCCATATCATGGGCGAGAAGCGTTGACTCGTGGTGGTCTGCAGCGCCTCGAGATGAGGGAGCGACTGCTCGACAAGTGGCTGCACATCAGCTACGGGCAGGTCCTTCAGAGTACGTTTCATATGGATCAGAGCCGCATAATAGAAAGTGCAGCCATGGTGGTAGATCAAGTCGCCGTATTCTCTGCCGATGGATGCATCTGGCTTGTTCGGCACCGAGAGGTATAGCTCGAGTTCCAGGCGGTCCAGAACCTGGCGAGACGGGGCGTCATCTTGGTTTGATGTCCCGCCATTGGAGGATTTCTTACGCATCTGAAGGGCGTTCATGGCGTGAATCCCTTGCAGCAGTGGCTGCGGCAGGCCAAAAGCCATGTTCAACGTATATGGTTCCGGCTGCGAGCTCGGGTCATAGGGAAAATCCCAGAAGGAGGTTTCGTGACCGTCAAACAGCAACTGGGCTTGCACGAGAGTTGCCATGCCCAAGAACATGTGGTAGACGGCTGAAGCTGCTTCATTCTGGTGCCAGACCCGAGGGTCGATATGGTTCACCCACTCAACGGCTCCACGGAAGTGAAGGCGCCAGAAGGTGGTGGGCAGCGTGATGGCCTCGTTCATGATGCACATGACGACGGATGCCAGGAGGGACACGCACTGGCTACGGTCATCAGACCGAATGTTCCGAGCCAGGTGAGTGATGCCGATGTTGTGATGCTCCAGCGCCACATTTTCGAGGGCGCGTCTGGATTCTGGGCTTGTCCTTTTCTTGGCCAAATGGAATGCCGATGCTGAACAGATGAGGTGAAACAGCGCAGTTGCACCTGTTGACCTTTTAGAGTCTGTCCGACATCCTTCCAGGGCAATTGGCATCATGGCCGTTCGCATAGGGTTGTGAATTCCAGGAACCGGGTTCAGAGAATCGCAGAGATGCAAGGTCCAGTGCTCCATCAGCTCACATTCGAGGCCCGGATTTGGAAGAATGTCCAAATGGCGCGTGAATTCCGCAACTGTTCCGCCATCTTGATGCCCCCCTTGGTTCCGTACGTTTCCCGGCGATGGTGCGTGAGAGACGGGCTGAGAAACCCCGGCAATGCCCAGAGAGTTGACACCTACATCACCTAGGTTGGCGGGCGTTGATACCTCTTGAGAGTGTTCGATATTTCTGCCGCCGTCTCGTGTACCGGAATTCTGGCCAAAGCCCTGGGGCAGTTGCCACACCGGTTGTTCTGGTTGTACGGGAACATACGAGACTCTTGTAGTCAGACCTTGGCCTAAAAGCTCATAGGAGTGGAAAATCCTCGTGTTCAGTTGGCCGATGAAGGGTTCTTCTTCAACAAGAGGGCGTGGATTTTGACCAGACAGCGAGTCTGCCTGAGATCGAGGGGGCTGGTTCGAGGACTCCTCTATTGGGTGTTCCCCTGAATCCTCATCCTCTGCGGCGGGCGATAGTGGAGCAGACTCTGACTCTTGGATATAATCAAATGGCCTTGTGTGGAGGAGTCTGCTTGTCGCTCTCTGCGCCGCCTTTCTCTTGGACGGAGCCCTTGATCGAAACGTCGAGGGGTTTCTCACAGACTTCCACGAGAGCCGCACACCGTAGCCCTCACAAGTAAGACCTGAGCGCTGGCAGCGACTGCATGCTGGCCTCGTCTCGTCGCATTTGACGTGTTTCGCCCGACAAGTCCAGCAGCCCGAGAAGGTCTTGGTGCGGCTTTTCCGTCCTTGGCGTGAGCTGGCATCTGGGCGCGGCTCAGCCGGCATTGCTGGACTTCAGGCCACTGTGATGGTTGAGGTGAGTGCGAGGAGATGACAAATGAAGCAGGTTTGTTCATCCGTCTGTCTGCGTGGTACCATCTCGCGGCGGAAAGCCTGTTTGGAAACTCAGAGTTCCATTCTTACTAGGCCCGTTGAGGCAGTTCACGCCGATCGAGGCCTGTCTCCGCTGAAGGGCGTCTCAGGTCCAATCGCACGTCGTGTCTCAAAGCCTTTCCAGGCAATGTGACCCGAATGTGTCGAGCGGCCATGAGCATCATTGCTATACAAAAGAGCCTTGGAGATGCGTGACATCTTCCACTTCATTTCTTTCCTGCATTTTGGCCTTTGAGCTGCTCAAATCCACGTCGACATTGTGTTCTTGGATCCATCCAAGGAACCGCCTCCACTCGCTTGAACAGGACTATTCGCCTCCATCCCTGGTACCAATTCTCCAACCACCAGAGTCGCCAGGTGGTCTGATATTCAATCACCTCAGCATGACCGGTCTAGCAGGACTGATCAAGCCGCGAGCTTTGACATCGTCCTTATTCAAGAAGTCTCAAGAACCACCCAGCAACTCCCCAGTTACGCTCAATTGCCACATCGACGCCTCATCTCCTCTCACCCTCCATGATGCCGACGAGAGCGCCGGTTCACTCATCAGCGGCAAATTGGTTCTCGACGTCAACGAAGATGCTGTCGAGGTAGAGAGCCTGTATGCCACGCTCCAAGTCCACGTCCTCCAGAAGAAGCCCTTCAGAAAAGGATGCAAGGACTGCAAGCGTCATTCGACAGAACTGAAGGGCTGTCAGTTCATCACACCAACTGTCACCCTCAAACGCAACACCCACGAGTTTCCTTTCTCCTACCGAGTACCCAGCCACAGGCCTCCCTCCATGGACACGCCGCTTGTGTCTGTCTGCTACGAGTTTAAAGCCACCGCTTTGATTCGAAACAAGGGCCAATTCACCAAGGCCCCTAAAATCGTCACTCTCCAGCGCTTTCTTACCGTCGCACGATGCTTGTCTGTTCCGAGCTGTCCTCTGTATTCAAGACGAATCTTCCAGGCGGCTGGGATCGAAGTGAGCTGCCGGTTTGGCTCGGCTGTTAACCCCAAGGGTGTCAACAAAGTGTCTCTCACACTGGACGGCCTCCTAAGCTACCCAGGAAACGGAGAGAACGTCCAGCTATGGCGCCTTTGGAAAGGCCACTGGAGACTGGAGGAGACCGTCAAGACTATCGCAATGGCTTGTGATCGCCATGCCCAAGAAATCGAAGCATCTGAGGAACACAAGGGCAGGGCACGCCATAAAGTAGTTGTCCTGGGGGATGATGATATCTACACCGGATGGAATGCAGACGACACCACGGGCACTCTCGACATGGGGTTCAACTTTTCCATCAGGAAGAGATACGCGCATGAGACGGGCGGCGTGGGTGACACCGAGGTCTGCCACTCGCTGGTTGTCGAGCTTGTACTTATCAAAGAGCACTTTCCAAAAGGCAGGCCCGATTTGGCGATCCGGACTGGCGTCGGGAGGATTTTGCGCTCTGAGCATCGGGTGGTACTAAGCGACTATGCCAGGCCTTCAACGAGCCTGACCGAAGAGCCTTTGCCATATTACCAAGAGCTGTGGCCAGGTCCCCCGATATATGAAGGGGAAGAGAGAGTCTCTATACATGAGACGGCCATTCAGCCGTAGAGAGGTACGGCGAGTTATCAGCGGCGGCACATGGGTCAGCAGTTGTCGTGAGCTCTGGTGGCATTCTAGTACCCGATACATACAAGCGAGCTATATATAATTTTTGGCATTCTAATTGATGATACCTATCCTCAGTCTGAGGTGACGACGGAAATCCAAGGCAAAGAGCCACTACCGCATATAGTACCGTCTTGGTGCGAATCAGAGAAATTATGTTTGGACCGGATTTACTACGGGGATCGCTACCGAGGCTGGATTCTTATTATTCCGGAACATCGGTCCTCATGGGAGGACGTTGTCGACAAGGGACTAATTCAAGTCAAGTTTGACCTTGATGTTACCCCTGCAATGGCAACTTTGATGGAGGGTGAATTTGAAGAATGCGTGCTGGAAAGGGAATCTGGCTTGAAACGTGCATAGCCCATCTCATAGAGTCCTTCACTGACATTTTCGAGGGGCTATATAAAGTTAGATTGCCGGCATCAGCAACCGGAAATTGAGGTATTCACACAATATTTAATCATTGTCTCAGTAAAGAGAAAAGCAACAGCAATAACGATTTCGTGACTGTATGTTTGGTCATCTACAGATTAATCAAGTACTCAGTCATGTGACGTCAGCGCTACTAAAGCTGACCCAAAGTTGGGCATCCAAGAAGCAAGATCGCAAGCTGACAACTTAGTCTTATCACAAACGCATTCAAAATGGAAGACGAACTTGCTGCCGTTCGGTACGACTTCATTCGTTTGACAACCAAACCAAATGCCCAGATCTGCTACAGCTTCAGTCCCGCTACAGCGCCTCAAAAGACCGAGCCAACTCTCATTGTCTTCGTCAACGGCCTCGGGCTACCGCAGGCAGGATGGGCACCAACGATTGCCAAACTACGAGAGCTTTCCCCTGAAGGATTGCCAGCCATCCTCACGTATGACCGTTTTGGACAAGGCCAGACGGTCGACCGCGATCCAAACGATGAAGGCGCAGCAGATACAACCCACGCCCACGACTGCATGAGTGCTGTTCGCGATATGCGTCAGCTAGTTACTCAGATTATGAAGGATATGATGGGTGTGGACGCTCCCAATCATGCCCGACTTCTGTTGGTTGGCAACTCCATCGGATGCTCTCTCGTTCGGCTCTACGGCCAGGAATATCCTGGTACCGTCTCAGGTGTAGTCTTCCTCGACAGCACCTTGACAGACACAGACTTTGTGTCAGTTTTCCCGGATCCAGATGCCAAGGACCTGGTTCCAGAGGAACTACCCCTCGGCGTCACGCTTGAAAATTTGCAGAAAGCCAGAGAAGAGACGAGGAAGAGATTCCATCCTGACGTTGGAAATCGAGAGGGGTTGAGCCGGCGGAATCTGTACCAACTTCTTCCACACGCCGACTCGCCTGCTCTCCACAGAGCGGAAGACCGAGGCCCATGCATCACCGTGGTTGGCCATGACTTTGATGCTTTTGCGGAACGCTCAGAGATGGACATGGGGATTCCGGCTGTGGTTACCCAGGCTTACATGAACCCGTACTGGCATCGCTACAACCAGGGCTTGGCCAAGCTTACGAGCTCGGAGCGGAGCAAAGGGCCCCTTCAAGCGCCGGGTGCGGGACACTTTATCCAGGCAGACAACCCCGGCTTTGTGGCCGAGAGACTGCACGAGATGCTGCAGATGCTGGAGAAAGAATGAATCGAATCACTGATGAGATTGTGCTTTTTGGCTTGTTGATCCATATCATTACGCGGACATGTATTTCTTAAGTGCTCGTGAATAGTCTTCGCATCGGAGCTGTGTTAAAACTTTGAAAGCGTGCATATTTCCTTTGTTTTATATCTTCTTCCAGCCTCTCAGCTCGCCCTAATAGGCGCCTGCCTTAACCTTGTAGTTGGTACTTGAAACGGGACTATCCATGAATGGCAAACCTACCGAGGAGTGGGACCCATTCGCTTCTGATGTCTTGGACCTCGCTTAACTGCGTTACCTATCGCCAACATCAAATGTCCAATGTTTATGAAGTATACCTGAATTTGAGAGCTGAACACTATAGAGATGAGGACTATGAATCGTTGATTCTCTCCAATTACTTGGCCAGTCATTCTTTTGCCAAGACAGAAGAGGTGTGCAGTGGATGAATTCGGGATTAGCGAGTAACTTAGTATACGAGCCGAGAACGAAGGCGATCAAAGTCGGAAGGTGATCCGAGTGTTCTCTGCCCTACATGGCAGGGTTTGTTAAGCTCGGTACTACATTCCCGATACAGGCCAGGAAATCTCGTGATCGATGATACTACATAAGGAATGCAACCCCCAACCTCGGCCAGCAGATAGTCTAGGTGAAATTCGAGGGCTCAGATCGCACCTTGACATTCGAGATGGGTTCAAAATTGGTCATCGGCAGTGCTTTGACTCCCGCAAGCCAGGGGAAGTTGGCGGCGCAGCCATGAAAGTCGGGGAAATGTGAGGCACAGTCTTATGTGCTCCAGGGGACCAAAGGGCAGACGGCGGAGAAATCAATCCGACAGCCACTCGGCGGGAATAAGCGGCAGGCCGTTGCATTGGACCCTTCAGGCTGTTGGAGTTGGTGGCAAAGAGTGGCCCGGCCTCTTTCAATCACGCCAGTAAGATGTCGAGCTTCCGTCCTGATGGTTCGCTCGTGCCAATTTCCCCTTTTCTAGCGCTCAAGTCAGCAGCACCCTGGTAAGCCCAGGAGCACGCGATGTGACCCGTTGGGTTGACGGATGGTCTGGGGAACGGGCACTATTAGTTGACAACGAGCGTCTGATGTGTCAAGGAGCATCGTTCCCCCCTGTCAGCAGGGAACCGGCGGCTACCTCGGGGGATCAGCAGCGGGCGATTCCCCAAGTTGGATACCCCGGACGGGGCTCCACGGGGTCTAGCATGTCAGTAGCATCTTATAAGACGGATGGGCCCCACTGCTTTTGACTTTCGCTGCAGGGTTTCCAACATGTGTACCGTCAGCAACGGCCTCCTCAACCATGGTGCAGCCGGTCTACTATGAGCTGAGCTGGTCCATCCTCAGCACCATCGGCATCGCCAATGTTCTTTTCAGTCTCATGGTCGCTGGCATCACGAGCTTCTCCCCGGTCTCCATCGTCCCTATCGTGACCTCTGCGGCGGGGGCAATAGCCAACGGCCTCTGCTACTATGTGTCCTATGCCGACAACCCCGTCAAGGGGCAGGCTGTAGCTTCTGTCCTGTCGGATCTGCTGTGGATGGTGAGCCGCTTTGTGCCGGACTCGGACGGGATTGAGAGTTGACCTTGTTTGCAATGCAGATTCAGGAAGCTGGCCTGTCATTCTACAGCTACATCATCCTCAGCCGTGTCCTGCGCAACCGACAGTGGTACATCTTTGCGAGTCTGTTCTGGTTCATGATCGTCGCAATCACGGCCCTGCGCGTTGTCATCGCGTCGGTGAGGGCCCGCCGCATCTTGAACGGAACGCAGGCAGAGCAGGCCACCATCAACCACCTCCACCTGGGCTACTTCATCTTGATCGCTCTTCTGGAGTGTCTCAGCTCATTCTTCCTCCTTCGAGTCTTTAGCGCCGCCAAATCAACGTCGCTCAAAGCTGCCATCAAGGCTGGCTTGTTCCGCTACCTGATGAGAAGCACCGAGGTCCGGCTTGCGCTCCTTGCAGTCCTGGGTGTGATGCGGGCCGTTACATACTCTTTCCAATCAGCCACCCAGAGAGCGACAAATGTTGCCTCTCAGATTGACCGGTTCGCATACGCCATGGAGTGCATGTTCCCGGTCATGATGCTGTTGGTTAGCCTCTTCTCTGGCTGATCCTTCCATGCTAACCAGTCCATAGTATTGATATCCTGGCCTCCAAGGTTGTCTTTCACAATCAAGTCTACGGATCGTCAAGCCATAGCCGACAGCTCCCCGGTGGCTACCCACGACGGCAATTCATGACTGGCGGAGACGACCTCATGCTGACGACGAACCACGGAGAAAACATCATTGAAGTGCAAGGGGGACAGCCTAGCGGAGATCGGGCCAGTTCACAGGAGGGCATCATCAGCCGTAGAGAGCATCGGAAGACGTCATTCGACATTGGCTTGGACGACATGGATCCCAAGCAAATTGGAATCAGCAAGACGGTCGAGTTCGAGGTCCACAACTCTGGCGATAGTATAAGATAGGACGATGCTTGATCGGTGTTGGGATCCCAGGCAAAGGCTGTATGCATAATTTGCAGTAGTATTTTAAGTGACACAAGATTAACGGCCGGACATGCAACTTGTTGGATCACACATTCCTCTCTAGGCCCCAAACCAGTGCTGCTCAAGACGATCGAATTAACCAGCTCCGCCCGCCCCAGCAAGGGCCCCTCCAGCTGCAGCTCTTCCCGTCATCCTCGAGCACGGGTATGTCGAGGGATCTATAGGGCCGGTCAAGTCCTCCAACTCTGAGATAGCTGTTAGCTAACCGCAGCATGGTTCAGATGGGTTCGTGATACCTTTTCGCTTGGCAGTTCTGCTCTCAGCTGTGTCGTGCCAGATCCTCAATGCCCACAATGCGACCAGCACGTCCCTGGTCTGGGCTTTCATCTGAGCTGGAATAACCAGCTTGCGCTCGTCACCCTTCCCTTCCTCATGAGCTATCTTTTGCCCCTCGGAGTTCATCCACTGGTATTGACCGCCCTTCCATTTGGGCTTGATCTCGAAAAGAGTCTCATGGGCTTCCTGGTCGAATAAGTCGTCATCTGCCGCCGTCTTACCCGGGCTTAACAGCGCCTTGAACTCGGCTTTTTGGAGGAGGGTCTTGGAAACTTCGAGCTGAATGTTCCCAACCATGTCGGACGATGCAGATGTGATAAAGTACGCCGGCAAGTCTGTTCGGTATTCGGCATTTGCCGGGTGCACGAGATAGAACAGGTGGTGGTTCCGCTGCTTGAGCGAACCCATGCTTGCTGCCTCCTCAGGCCCGTCATAGTCGACGCGTTCGAAGGTGATAGTGGATCCTTTTTGGGAAGACGACGTTATCTCCCGGCTCATTTGGTAGAGGGGTATCGACGGTGCATTCTCGGATCCTATAGTTTGACCCGACAAAACCAGAGTGGCTGGTTCTAGGGTGTCCTCGCGGGAGGGCGCTAGGATGCAAGTCGTAGAGTCAGAGTCCATGGTCGTTCCAAGTCTCGCGCGGTCTTGAAAAGAGGCGAGTAACAGGGCGTTGCAGGTCATTAAAGGGTTTAACTGATATGGCAAAGGTACAATTCCGCAATATTTTCGACTTGAAGAGCTGTGTTGTCATTCTAGGCATGCCCTTCACGTGACGCCTGACGTGTCAAGAGTCGCCCGTGTTGGTTCAGGCCAAGAGTGGCTGTGTGATGATCAGTTTCAAACTGGAGCAGCAGATTCTCACTCACCCAATCACTACCGTATTTGATCAGCATCTCAGACAACGTTGTCATGCGGGATATTTCAACAGTCGGGGAATGCTGTTGGTTCTCATAGTCAACTACCCAATGAGTAGTCTGGTTGCTCGTTACTTTCCTTCCTCTGAATCCATCGAAGATCAAGTGGATGCCGCTGTCGATCCTGCAACGCTGTTGCCTGTATCGTTCAGCACAGCCTCAATAAACTAGGATAGCGCTTAACTTAAGAAACGAGGAAAATACGTAACGGGAACACTGGTGGAGAACCATGAGTTGGCCTATATAGCTATGTAGGGAGTAACCAAGCTCTAACACGAAGATGCCCTACTGTAGTTCGGCTGTTAGCTATGATTAGCGCTACGTTCCTTATTATCCTTGCCTCGATATCTTTAAACTGCTCAGCGTCAGGTTAAGAGGTTGCAAAGTACACTTTCATCAATACAGCGTCCACAACCCGATGTCAAGCCCACCTCAAATTTCTGATCTTATCCTCGAGAGGGTAAAGAAGAAGCCCCCGAAGCCACCACAGACGATCTTGCTCCTGCCACGCTGAGAAGTAGACAGTTCAATATTCAATTACGCTATTTCTCACATGGCGAGCTGAGCCTTGTGTCTGGGGTATACAACTGTATGCCCCGCAAGATAGGCCACCAGTGAGCAGACTTGTGCCTCTATTGCGAGACGCTACAGAATGTTTCTTGATTTCTTCTATACTCTCAACTCGCACTTAGGCAGCGAGTGCAGTCGTATTCGTGCAGGCCATCCTTGCTACGTCAAACGGTTCGAGTCTAAGGACCCAAACGCCGCCCTCCAGGGTGTCATTGCCAACCCATGATATGCCCCCCGAGCGATGTGATCGAGATACTCCCAAGGCTGCAAGACTAGGACGTTTCTCTATATCTGAAGGACATAATACTCATGAAAGGCAATGTCCTGACAAAAGATAGCGCATGTGCTGCTTCGCATTTTGCCTCGGCTTAAAACAAGCTCGCGCTGTGGTTTTTAGTTTTAGTCCAAGCTATTTAACTTCCTTCGATACGATATAGTAAGTGGTCAGCATTTTGAGTCTGCAAAGCCTCACGCCGCATTACCCACCAGAGACCTACTACGTTGTATACCGAAACAGCCCCTCAATTGGCCTTTGAGTTCTGAAGACCACGTAGAATATAGCGGGCTTACATGGCGATGGCATCTAGAATACTAAACGTCTCAGCCACGTTGCAGACTAGGAGCTTTTTGTCACAGGATGAGCGAAATCCACATGAGAAGGTAGGATGCCTCGAGAGCTTCGTGGTTGATCTGGAGTTGGACGTGAACGAGATCAAGGTGAACTATTTGGCACGTGGAATCGGATTGCTATGCTAATACATTGACAGCCGCGGAGTTTGCACATTTGTTTATCAAGGTATCATGCAGCTGACCAAGGATCTGCCGTTCCTCTATGGCTTGTTCAAGCAATTGAACTGATAGACAGATAAGGACGATCAACATGCTGGGGGTTTGTCTTGTCGTCACCCAATCATTGTCGGCCAACTGATAACGAAGGGTTTCTTATCTTGCGCCCTTGAGCAGTCTTATCTCTATGTTCATCGGACAGCCGTCAGCGTTGGAATGGAGGCTTGCAACAACTGATCTGCACCTGGGCGTATAATAAGGTATGATAAAGATGGGATACCCCAGATAATGGTTTGCCTCGCCCTGCTTGGCCACAGAACTGAGCAGGCAACCAAAGTTCTCTCTCTCCAAGTTCACAATGGCTGGCGGTGGCGGTCCCTCATCTGGCACAGTAGAGCCTCCTTTGAACCAAGCTTACGGCTATGGCATCGTCGTGGGCCTCGGCTTTCTTTTTGCCCTTGGCATGATTCTCACCACATGGGTGTTGAAGAGGTGCATAGTCATAACCGAGCCTCGACACTCCATTCTAACCATACACTGCTAGGTACAACGATGAGCAACAAACTTCAGAAATGTTCAATACCGCTGGCCGCACAGTCAAGTCTGGCCTTGTGGCTTCAGCTGTCGTTTCCAGTTGGACTTGGGCGGCGACATTGCTTCAATCATCTGGAGTCGCCTACAAATATGGTGTCTCGGGGCCATTCTGGGTTAGTGACATGCTTCCCGTACCACGATGCTCTGGGACTTGGGACTGAAGTTTTCGAAAGTATGCTTCGGGCGCGACTGTTCAGATCATTCTGTTTGCTACAATTGCCATTGAGCTGAAGAGAAGAGCCCCCAACGCACATACTTTCCTCCAGGTCATTCGAGCTCGCTATGGTCGTACTACGCACTTTGTGTACATCTGCTTCGGCCTTTTCACGAATATCCTCGTCACTGCCATGCTGTTGACTGGTGGTTCGGCTGTGGTTACGTCTCTCACTGGGATGCATACCGCCGCAGCGTGTTTCCTGCTGCCTCTTGGTGTTGTCTTGTATACCATGTTTGGAGGGTGAGTTGACATTTCCACTCAGCAGCCGGGCCGTCCTGACACATTATCTTAGTATCAAAGCGACTTTCCTCACGGATTATGTGAGTCCATGTGCCGACTGAACGCTTATGGCATCCGCTAACTTCTTTCCAGGTCCACACCGTCGTTATTCTCGTCATTATTCTCATCTTCGCCCTCACAGCATACGCGACCGGTACTGAGTTGGGGTCGCCTTCTGAAGTATACGAGCGCCTCACCAAAGCTGCGGCTTCGCACCCCGTGGACGGAAACGCTGAGGGCTCGTATCTCACAATGAGATCTCGCGAGGGAATCATTTTCTTCGTCATCAACATCGTCGGTAACTTTGGTACTGTCTTTATGGATAACGGATATTATAACAAGGCCATCGCTGCTCACCCTGTCGCCGCCCTCCCTGGCTACATCATCGGTGGTGTGTCCTGGTTTGCTATTCCCTGGCTCTGTGCAACCACCATGGGCCTCAGCGCCCTGGCCCTGGAGGATAGCCCTTCATTCCCGACGTATCCTAACCGTATGGATCCGGCTGATGTTTCGGCTGGTCTTGTTCTGCCGTATGCCGCCGTTGGCTTGTTGGGCAAGTCGGGTGCTATTTGCACTTTGATAATGATATTCATGGCTGTCACCTCAGCGACATCGGCCCAGCTTATCGCTGTGTCTTCAATCTTCACTTATGATATTTACCAGTGAGAGATTCGTAATCATTTACGTCTTTACTCTGCTGACATTTCTTCCAGGACCTATATCAATCCCCGAGCCTCCGGCAGTCGACTGATCGGCGTCTCTCATTCGTCCGTCATTGCGTATGGAACCATAATGGCCGGGTTCAGTGTCGGCCTTCACTACGCTGGTATCAGCATGGGCTGGCTCTACCTCTGGATGGGCGTCATGATTTCCGCAGCTGTCATTCCCGCTACGTTAACACTCCTCTGGAAGCGTCAGAACTGGATCGCAGCTGCATTCTCACCTATTCTCGGTCTTTGCTGTGCTCTTATCGCCTGGACAGTGACCTGCGCAAAGGAGTACGATGGTGTCTTGAACGTTGACAATCTTGGTTCCAACAACCCTATGCTGGCAGGAAATGTCGTCGCACTCCTTAGCCCCCTCATCTTCGTGCCTCTCTTCACTTTCGGGTTTGGCTCTGACAGCTATGACTGGGCATCCATGGCAGCCATAAAGCAAGGAGACGACTCTGATACATCTGGCGGCGACTCGGAAGCTGCTGTCGTTGCCACCAGCTTCGCTGTTGCGTCCGAGGAGGACAAGGCCAAGTTGAACAGGGCCTCGAAGATTGCAAAGATCATGACGGTATGCATGACTCTGGTCTTGCTTGTCTTCTGGCCCATGCCCCTATACGGATCCTCTTACGTTTTTTCGAAGCCGTTCTTCACCGGATGGGTCACTGTTGGAATTATCTGGCTCATTTGCAGTTCTATTGCCGTTGGTCTATTTCCCCTGTGGGAGGGTCGGCATAGTCTTGTCCGTGTTGTGAAAGGCATGCTCGGAACGACAAGTTCCAGTCCTCGGGGTGAGATTATTAAGAAGCCAGTTGAACAGGAGAAGTTTGACAAATTGGACGACAAGTAACAGTTGCCCAATAAGCTATAGATAAATGAAGAGAATGAGCCCCTATAAGCAAGACCTTGAGTCGAGCCATTTTGCCTGTACGCATATCTAGCCACCTTCAGCGGGAGCCAGACCAATCTCAATGGTTGTACATAAATAATTGTTCACGTTACGAATCACTCGGTAGGTCGCATGCTCGAACAGTACGCTACGAAATGGGCACCAATGCTCGCAGATGCGACCCTTTGGCATTATGCGACAAGTTATGCTAGTATAATGGAAGTAAAACATCAGATCTATTCGTGGGGATCTTTTTGGGATGAATTTGGTAGCTACGGTAGTGGGTATAACTCCTAAGTACTCTGGGTACGTTTGCCTGGATGAAGTCAAAGTGTATCATAGTCTTAGCCTTGAATTTTCTGTATTTATCCAGGTAAGATCATAGGAGAGGCAGCAGAGAATAGTAAGTAGCTTCCTCTAAGAGGGTTGTGAAGGGAATAAAAGAGGTAAGATAAGAATAGATACTTCAGATACGCACAATATATATTATAGACAGACAGTCTCCTCCCGAACAAAATTATCTCCTGGTTCCTCTGCTCGAATAGGCACGATCAAGATCTCGTACCGCACAACTTTTTTGTCGGTTTGGTTCTCCGCTAGATCTTTCTGGATTTTCTCCTTGAACCGTTTCTTCATTTGCTGGAAAGAAACATTATCGCCTTTTGTCTACTAGGTCGTCCCAGCTCATGCCTGGAGTTCCTGGACCTTCGAGGTAAAAGTGTACCAAGCGAATGTCGTTGAAGTTGTGTTGCTTCTTGAATTCCTTCATGGTCATCCGAGCAAAAGTGCCTCCGTGATCCCAGATCCTGTATTTCCGGGGTCCGATTTGGACACTATACTTGACAAATATCTTTCGTTTTCGGGGACTGTCGACAGTTTCCAGTGCCCTTGGTGGCAGCGGAGGTGGTGGCATCATGCTCCTTGACACCTCGGCCTCATCCTGCCTCGCGACTTGCTCAGTAGAAGCGCGTGGCTGCTCATGAGTCTGTGGTGCAGTAGAGTTCTGGGTGGTATTATATCCTGACCTCGATCTCGGTTTCTGGGCTTGGTCTGAAGTCCACGTGATTGGGGAGGACCGCGGATCGGCTCGGAATCTGTTTGATCCGCTATGCCCCTCTTCCGTCTATGTTTGGGCCTAACGAATGTTGCCGAGACACAACAAGCTTCTCACAGGCACAATCAGACCAGCTTAACACAAGATCTACTGTGATTCTTGACACCATGGCATCAACAGGTCTATTGACTAATAAAGATGTGTAAGCGCTCTTGCAGGATGGATTTGTGTATATAAAAGATCCGGTATCTAGGCACCAGGTAGACAAGATAGAACGGAATGCTATTCTATTCCTATCACCCCGTGGGTTTGAGTTCTTTAAAGTTAATGTTCTTAATTAGCCGGTTCGTGCCCACGTTTTATCTACAAACGCCTTTCTTATAGCTCTAGGTCTAATGGTTTCACAGCGTATTTAAGACGTCCTAGATTTATCCTTTAAATAGTATAGCTTGGGGCTATACCGGTCCTTTGGCGCTATACCCGGTGATTATTCGTTCCGGCAAAGCGACCCCGATTCCAATATTAAATCCCTCTTAATTTAGTTCTAGAAGGAAGGATCCAAAATTACTTTTTAGAGAGAATTACATAAGAAGCGACTGCCCACTGCGAAGGGGGACAACAACTTATGGCGGGTGCCTCGCATCGCCCTCTAGAGCTGTAGCCTTATGCCCGTTAAAGTCACGTTCGAGCGGGGTAAATAGTATATCTGTTTCCCCACTTAATAAGCTTTATCTAACATGAAAAATAGTTCTATTTGTAACACACGGGTTATTGTCGCAGTATTAGAAGGTAGCGCTATTACATTTGGAATGGCCACTAGAGAGGTAATAAATAAATAGTAGACACTAATAAAACTTCCTAAATTACTTTAGAAAATAGTTTAGAGTATAGAGGCTCTAAATTTTAGGATAAATGTAACATACTTAGAGGACTAGGAAATATAACGGGTAAGGTATTTATTGGCTCTACCTTCTCCCTTGCCCTTTCCTCCTGTCTTTACCTTTAACCCGTGCTACTTGTTAGCCAGACTATTCTATTGTCTAGTAAAAATATGGTTAGATACTCTGCATTCTTGGTACTTAGAGGTAGTATATATGGCTCCCAAACTAAATTATAGCACGGCGTTATAGTAATATTATTAAATATTGGAGTATATGGTTGGGCCTGCAAATGGTAATGTAGATCCGTCTGTGTATGCGAGAACTGCATGCTTAATAGCAACTCGGCGCTAGGTAAGTTGTGGGCTAAGTTTGCCACCCCGGTATTCCTTAACATCAATTAGAACGATGGCGTTTGCGTTAAGATTGCCGCGTTAGATCGCATTATAACGCTTGCTAGTGGGAACAGTGAGAAATTTGGGGGTTTAGATGTGGGAGATTATTACCGTATGGATTGTTAGTAGCCGGCTCACGAGCTGCATTGTCCTTGGGCTTTTTGTAAACTCTTAGATCTAGATATACATCCCTCGACTTAAGTTTTCGCTTCTTGCGCTTAGTAATTATCCTATCTAGCCTCTGAATGGCATACTTCTTAAGCTAAACGCGTCTTTCTGTTCTATAGAACTCCTTTGCCTAATTATTTACCTTCCGTCTTACCTTGCACTTATGTCTAAGAAACTGGCGTACTGTTTCGCAGGGTTAACGGCAAAACACACAAATTTTATAACACAAAACGTCTATTATTTATATTAGCAGACTGTCCCGGTCTAGGGAAGACAGTTAATATATGTAATTAGTAGTAACAAATAAGGCCCGGCTTGTCCCCAAATGCCTTTTTCTGACGGCATCAAGGGTTTAGACACACTAGTGTAGCAGTATCTATATCCGTCAAAGAGCAGGCACCGTGAGCACTATAACCATTCCCGATATCTTTATTGCTGTTTCCGTTATCGTTGTCGTGGTTATCGTCGCTACAATCGCTGTCATCCGTGTTGTCGCCAATATCGCTGTTAACGCCATCATCGCTGTCATCGCTGTCGGTAATATTATGGCCGCATACGTTATTATTCTTGTAATAGCAGTCATGGGCACATTCGGCACGGTCTATTCTTGTCGGTAGTAAATGGGCTTGAACTTTAAGCAATCTAGCGGCGATCTGTTGTAGCTCAAGCTGTATGGTTTGGTGAGGAACGACCTCCGATAGCGGGGAGATACTTACCTAGAAGATCGCAATGTAATCCCGTAAAGCTTAAACGGAGTTAAAAGGCTAAAAGCAAATATGACATGTGATTTGTTTATCTCGTGCTCTTCTGTGGGATTTCCCCGGGTTGACGGCGATAAAAATAGCGTCGCTTGGCATTGTTTGAGGAGTAAATCGTGAATGATGGTGGAACAGAGGGAGAGAGCGGGGGGATGGACGGAGTATTATCTAAGATCAGGCAGGCGATTGGAGGACCGTAAGGTTACCTTGCCACGCCACCGGATATAAAACCCTTCTAAATGCCGTAGGAATCCATTATGAGCCACAATCCCTAAATTCTTCCCCCCTAAAATCTCAATTTCGTAGACTTAACTAGTTATGCCTAAGTGCACCAAGTGTAACAACGAGGGCATGGTCGGTACGTCTATCTACCCTAAATGCAACAGCTACAGCGGATCTTAACAGAAAGTATCGCTTTCTGCGGGCATTTTGCGATTTTGTGTAGCCAGGTTAGTCATAGTTAAAAAGGTCCTTAATGATTGCATTAGCTCACTGCTTCTTAGAGATGGGGTTTTTAACATATTAACATCTCAAATTTCTAGATGGCCCGACAGTAACTTCCAACTTAGTGGATAACCTTAAGTAAATTAGTTCCGGGTTAGAGATATAGTGTTTATCTTATCTGCCTCTCTTGTACTTAGTGGTAGTGTAATTAGAAAGAACTATTTTATCCTCCATTCGTCCCTCCATTTGGTTAAATTAGGAGTGATTAACCAGCTGTTTAGCGTGGGTTAATCATCCGTGTGCGGTGGTCTTTGACCAATAGGAAAGAGGCTTCCAGGGCCTGGCACGGTTTTGTGCGAATGCTTAATTGGGTAATAGGCCAGAATTGTGCTTTCCGCGTATCTTGTGTTAACTCGATCGACCGACGCCTGGGAACCTGGAACTCGGCAAGCGGCCGAATTCCTTTTGCCCTTCACCGTACTTGTTTCAGGGTCAAAGCAGCTTCCTAAAGGGGCGCTACGCACACTTCTGTGTTCTTCAGCAATACTGCTGTGGTGGCTCCCAGTCCCCAAAGAACCCTTAAAGCCAATCATATGTGTCTAATACGCACCTTACCTACTCCCCGAGTTGCTTATCTCGCAGGCAGAGGCGACCTCTAGCCAACCAGTGGTGTATCGCAAGGGCACATCTTCGTGCCCACTCCCCAGTTTAGTCGAGCATTGTTCACAAGACATGTGGATAATCGGAGCTATTGGTCGTGGCTCATAGTGAAGGCAGGCATCCAAGACATTGTCTTTCAGTGAACCTACTCATTACGCGGGCGGGTTCATGATCGTATTGCACCTTAGGCAGTTTCGGGCATACAACTAGGGAGCGAAACATAAATAGTTGCGAAATGGTCTAGTAAGAGTTGCAGTTGGTTATTAAGTTAATAAACCCAAAGCACATTAATCACGAAAATTATCTGCCAGCTAAGTTATAACGTCTACTTTAGATCGAGAGGGATTTTGTGAAAGATGTGGTTATTCTAATATTAACCATATATTTGGCCCGTGTCGTGGCATGAATAAGAAAGGATCTAAATAGGTGTAGTGCGATATTAAATGGGTTTAATGTACCACCGGGGGACATTTAGATGTGACGAATGTAAAGTACGTCGACTATTCCCGTTGTTAGAAACACCTAGCAGGCTACCCAGAAGATTTCTAGGGGACTTAGCCCGATAGTAGACCAAGAGTGCCTACAGCAGATAAAACCGGGATGCCTTATCCCAACCAGAACGACGAATCGAATATGGAACCCAACGAGGGAGGTCCTTTAACTACGGGACACACGCGTACGTTATTAACCAAAACTGCATCTATAGATCCTTTGCAATAGGACTAGCAAAGATTTAACAAGGAGACATCCGGCGTGCCCGAGCTTACCTAAGGCTTTAAGGATACTCACATTAAAGCTATTTTAAGTAAAGAGTCCTAACACGTAGAGACCTACTTCTTAACGCATTAGCGATGTATCTGTTTCCGCTTGGCTAATAGCAGGGAGGCAAGGACCAACGAAGACAAATGGCAGTCCGTATACGTTAATTACCAAGGCGAGTGGATACCTTGCTTTTCACATACTAGCCAATTGGGCCAGTTTTACACCTGGGAATACGGCACTGGCGAGTCGGGAGCAAGTGGGGGAAGTGGAAAGGGCAGGGATGCAAGCAAGCGGAAGGAAAAGAAAGGGAAAACACGAAAGTAGCGCAACTATGGCTTCATGTCTGTTGAGAGCTTTAAACCGTGCAGGTTCAATGGACGGACATTATAATACCTTAGAAACAAGGCTGAGAGATTTCGGTTGTTACCGCTTGTGCATGGACTAATGCATCATCAACTACGTGACGTCTCCAAGGATTCATAAACGCACTTCGTTCGCTAACCCCACGGCTTCTTTGCCCATGCCACGCGCCTCTAGCCGCCCATGGATGCCGCGTCGTTTAAAGCCCTCTACGACGGGCCCAAAGCCCAAGCCATCTTCTCGAGAAGCGTTTTAAAATAGCGATTAGTTCTTATTCAAGCAAAAAGCCTCACTAGAATACCTCGCGCTAGCCTCAACCTTAGCCAATGCCTTAACCTTATTCCTTTACTGCCCGACATAATACCCAGGGATGCCAGATGGATTAAAGGATACTCTACGTGGAGGGACATCAAGCCACTATGCCATTTAGGAACAAGGACGGAAGGATTAAGGAGAATATTTCTAACAAAACTCCACATTACGAGCCTCTCGGTGTCTTTGTTACCTAACTTCCGGGTTTAGGATAAGGATGTAAATAATGGCATTGCATTATTAACATTAGGCTAGTTATATATCTTAAGTGCTGCTCTCGCGGAGCGGCAAGGTCTACCTCTGGTATACTGCCAGGCGACACCTTCGTCTTGTCCTTTAACGACACTCAATCTTAGCTATGTGTCTCCCAAAGAGCGAGGGTGGTAGAAGGCTATTACCGCCCGTGGGGTTAGCTAGTTAATGGCTAACAAGAGAATCTCCCCCTAGGCGATCAAGATTGGCGATATTAGGATTAAGATTCAGGATGGCATTAAGAGCCCTTAAGGACCGCTATTAGCACGAGAAGCGGCATGCTACCTCTCTAGGCTCTGCGATGCCTACAATCTCGGCAGCCAGTCTTTAGCGGCACTTACTGCAGCCCTCACCATTCTACTTTACGCCAACGCGTCGCCCTTTAATCCCTCCGAAATCAAACTACCTATGCCAACGTTTGCTACTCGTGCCATGTGTCTAGCTCCAACAAGTATCCTAACTGAGTTTAACCTTATTGGCTACTTAATGACACTCAGCCTTTGTCCCTAGGTAATAGGACCCGCGCTCTAGAGTGTATTCTGGGATCTAGATGTACTATGTAATTTTGCAGGAGCCTGGGTGCTTCCTATTGCTGCTACCTTGCAGCCAGCTATTAACCAAAACCGCATAGATCTCCTCGCGAAAGCGTTCTCCTTTACAGGCGTTACCCCGTTATAGCTTAGTCTAGCAATATGCGGCCGTTAAACAGTTATTAACTTAATCTACCTATCTCTAGCTAAACTGCGAGATTATTCTTTCTTCCAACCCGATATTAACGCTGCTGTATAGACTAGTGCGGCACAATCTTTCCTAGACTGTCACCAGACTTAACTATTTTACGATAGTATAATATTAAGGGCAGATATATAGCGTTTGCGTCATGCTTACTCCCAAATCTACCTAGATAACGAGTTTTTGCAAACTCTACCTTACGGGTGGCCCCCATTCGGGCAAATAAGAGCTACAGACGTTAAGCTCGAAATCCGAGACCACCTTACCTATTCCCATAACTAGATCTATTTACACTAGACTTAGTCTTTAGGTAACGCTGTGGATCACGGGTTCTCAGTTAATGCCAGGGATACTTACCGGCTATCTAAAGAAACCTTGCTTATCTCTGCCCCGGTACATAACGTTAAGATCAAGGGGCACAAAGCTATCCGCAAAATCTCGGAGACAGCCACTAAGGCTGTGTTCTCGTAGTATTGCACCCAGGTAGAGGAGGGGTTTAGTTAAACCATCGTCCCTCGTCGCTTTAGACCCAATAAACGGTTGGAGATTAAAGAGGAGAGCAAACCAAAGGAACCTCAGCTCATTCACGCCTGGCTCGAGACCATAATTACTTGATTAATTACAATGCAATTTCCCTGTGTATTAGTTCGACTACCAGTCGAGCCAGTGCTGCCTCAAGCATTCGCCGGCTCCTGCGCAAGGCAAAGTTATCGGCTGGTGATAACCCTAAAACCAGTCAACATGGTTGCGTAAGTAGAGTCTCGCGTCAAAGTCGACCAGGGCTTTCAGATCTCTTGCACACACGCCTTCACTTGCCGTAAATCGAGCCTGAGAACATTCGTCCTCGACGCGATAGTGAAACCTCGGTCTCATTATGTCTGGGATAAACAGAGAAGAAAGCGCACTCTAGACTCACTGAATTCCACGCACTCGTTTCTATTTTTGCGAAAGAGGAACACCGGCCAAGCAATAACTCCGACATCGTCATCATCTCCATTCGGCTGGCTCTGAGCTTGTGACGGCTCCTTCGAGTCTCCGTCTGTTCGCTGAGCATTGCCGGCCTTCTTCCGTCTTCCTGGTCTAGCTTTGGGCCAAGGAGGTGAGAACGGTTTCCATTCATCTGCGTCGGATATTTCCATTGTTGAGACGATTTTCCCGGTAGCTATACGTATTGAGGGACAAAGGAACATCGCAATTGTCAACACCAAGCACTCACTTTCTTAGGACAACGACTATAAATCTATAGGCCCTCAGATGCCTCATCCAGCCATCGTTGCTCAACCCAAAAATGGCAGGCCATGTGCGCTAGGCTGTACAATGAAGCACAGCATACGAGCGAGTCTTACTGGTGTCGTGCCTGTGGCTGCTATCAAATTCTACGTTTATGGCAATAGCAAACGAATAGGGGCTAAAGGTTTGAACCGTGATGAGGATGACCCTGTCGTTCTATGTCCACTATTTCATTATAAATACCTTGATTACGGATAGGCCGGAGGGATTTTATATGTGGAGGACGACGCAAAGCTTATGTCAGACTCATCTATATCGATAGCTAATAAACCAGGGAACTGCACAGCTCAAGAGTCCTAAACACAAGCTTCTCGAGACCAATACCAGATTGTTTCCCCTCTAGCCTTAGCTTTGTCCGCTCCTGTTGTCTGGTGCAGAGTCTAACTCGAGCTCAATCTAGCTTCTAGTGTCCCAATCAATCCGAGCGGCTCCCTCCCAAAATTAACTCAGGCGCAAGTATGGGACGGTCTCAAACGCAAAGTTCAACGAGCGCAAGAGTTTGTTCCTGTTATCCTCACTGTGGGCGAAGAAGAGTCTGATATCGGCGCGAAGATCACTAGGCTATGTAAACTGCCCTTTGCTCTCTCGAAGGCAAGGTGCTTCCACAATAATAAAGAAAACAGTTATAGAGATCAACGCCGCGTGTTTACACGCACTCTCAGATGACAACAGGGTTATTAAACGCGTCGCTTTTTCACCAGATGGGATAAAAGTGGCGTCTAGATCAGAAGACAATACCATCAGAATATAGGACTCGGAGAAAGCAGCACTCCTCCAAACGCCACATTGCCATACTTCCGGCATTTCGGCCATATTCTTCTCGCCAGATAGTAAACACCTGGCGACAGAACCAGGAACGGGATTATCAAAACTTAGAACCCAGCCGTAAAACCAATGACCCGAACCTCTAAAAACTGAGGGACGTTAGGTAACTGGTTTTTATCCCCTGACTGCTCATGGATGGTTTCGCAGTCCATAGGGGTGGGTGGGTATCAAACCTATCAAGATATGAAACTCAGCCACGAACGAGGAGATTCTCACAATTGATGACCACGACAGGATGCTCTCTTCAGTAGTATTCTTTTCCAATGGCTTGTAGCTGGCGTTAGTTTACTAGGCCTACTGCGCTTACATTAAATTCGGGATCCCAAGGTTGAAATTTGAGACACCACAGTATAGAAGTTGCGACGCTCGCTACCTACGTACACTTGCATGCCATAGTGGAGTGGTCACTTCCGTCGTCTTTGCCTCCAGAGATGGAGGCACGAAACTGGTGACCGGATTCTCTAATGGACTCATCAACATCTGGGACCCAGACTCGGGTATGTTGCTACTAACGCTTCAGGGCCACAGCCAAGTGACTCGGATGGATTTTTCGCCGGATGGCTTGTGGCCAGCATCAATTTGCTTCGAGGACGTCAAAATCTGGAATTTGGCTACAAGATAATGTCTGAAGACGCTTCGTGGTGTCACAGTCAAAGTGCCGTGGCATCAAGCTGACAGCGCTTTGCTTTGCATCGACTTTGGCACTTTCAACATTCAGAAGTCTTTGACCAACCCTTCATCTGAGTAGACTTCGTTTCAACACAGCATAGCCTCTATAGCTGAAGATTGTCTAGGCTCTAACTTGGCGTGAATCTCAATTCAAGGAGAAGCTGTCGTTTGGATTCCGCATCAATACCGGCCTCAATCGTACGACAGAGTGAGAGTTAACCCTATGATTGAGGGTGTCGCATTAGATGTTGCAATTGGCAGCGAATCTGGTCAGGTCCTTTATTTCCAATTCGCAGCCCTCGCGATGGGACTTTAATCTTCAGCTCTTTCGCGCTGTCCCTTTGTCCTACCCGCCTACAGCCAACATATGCCGGCCATATAGCCATCTTGCTTATAGCGGCTGGGAAAACTGCGTCCGCTAATCGCTGTCTCAAGGGGACGAGTACAATATGAATGATGCACTTGGATTTTTTATATCCACCACTCGCGGTGGTAATCAGCACTGATCAACTTCGCATTTGTTTTGTCACTTAGTCTTGGACCCAAGCTTGACTAGTCCGTTGGTGAATACGCTGAGAGTTCGACACGAGGAGAGGTCACCTGAAGTCACAAATGAGTAGTGCACTTCCCGCTCGTTGATAAAGCCAGAAGGCAGGACTTGCTTTATATCAGAAGAGAGTTTTTGCCTGTTTATTTGAAGTGATCTCAACCAGGCACAATTCACCAAGTTAGTTTGGATTTGTCATAAGAGAAGCGGGGAACGCTCAACTACTCACACTACTTAAGGTTGATTACACAGACAAGCTTAAATTTACCCGCTATGACGCAAGCAGTGTGGTTGTACTCAAGACGTCAAGATCCTTGCCCTCAACCCCGCTGGTAGCCAAGAAACTCCATCGCGGATCAGGCAGGTAAATAACGCGCCGATCCCCTCCCGCCGGTGTGGCCGAGGCGAGGTTCTGCAACTGCCTGCCTGTGCAGTCCGGGGAGCTTCCTGAACTGGCTATCATAGCTCAGGCATGACGACATTGAAGGAAGCTGTCCCCAGCTCGCAGGATCGTGGGCTGGCAGACTAGGTAGGAAAGGAAGGGTAACCCGAGCTGAGTGCGAGATGGGGATGATCTCGGCAAATCACAGTCGACTAGCTTTTGCCTTATCCTTGGTCTTGACTCTTGAGATAGGCGTGACGGCCTGCATGGGTGATGGGGCCATGGATCAGTTGCATGGCGACATGGCATGATGATACGAGCATTTATATCTCGGTGCTCCCAATACGATTCACTGCTTGCTACCCCTCTCCCCTCTCTCAGGCGGATGCTGAAGCGTGCTATTGTTAATTCCGATTAGCATCGCCAGCCCATCATGCGTGTCCAGCAGCTCTCTGTTCTCGCAGCTTTTGTTGCCGGCGCGTCTGCTTGCCAGCGCGACTTTAGCTTGGTCGCACGACACACCCATCGTAAGCCGCTTTCAAAGCGCAACGACAATTGGCCGCCGGTGTTGAATGAACAGGAGACCCTTCTGGTCAATTCTTTTGACAACGTATCCATTGACGAGTGGTCCAACTATTACGGCCACCAAAACAAACTTGCCGGCTACGGCAAGGAAGCCGCCCAATGGACAGCGGACCGATGGAACGAGAACGGCGTCGATGCGCATCTTAATGAGTACCATGTGTTCTTGCGGTATCCCGTCAGCGCGTCTGTGCAGTTCACCAGCGCTGCCGGTGAAGTATCCGAGGTAAACCTCAAGGAGGAGGTTCTCAAAGAGGACGACGTCACCGGCCGAGATGAGATCTCTCAGCAGACCTGGCTCGGCTACTCACCTACAGGCAATGCATCAGCCGAATTTATCTACGCTGGGTAAGACTTGCACATTTAAATGATGGACTGGAGCCTACGGCACTGACAATTCGTAAACAGTCGCGGCTCGATCACTGACTTTGAGAGGCTCGTCGAACTCGGCGTTGAGATTAAGGGCAAGATTGCTCTTATGCAGTACGGCGGCTTGTTCCGCGGCCTGAAGGTTAAAAATGCCCAGGACCATGGCGCTATTGGTGCCATCCTGTTCGTTGACCCTGGCAACGATGGTAACATCACTGCTGCCAAAGGCTACAAGGCCTACCCTGGTAAGAGCCGAGCACGAGAAGAAAGTGGCCGGCAGCTCAGGCTAATCGCCCATTTAGATGGCCCTGCTAGAAACCCCAGCTCTGTTCAGAAGGGTTCGACGCTCTTCCTCTCCACCTATCCCGGTGATCCCACAACCCCTGGCTACCCATCGCACAAGGATGCACCTCGCACTGGTACCTCTGATGTTATTGCCAAGATCCCCTCTCTCCCAATCTCTTTCGCGGCAGCCGAGCCTCTGCTGAAGGCACTCGACGGCCACGGTATCTCCGCGGACAAGGTCAACCGCACATCGTGGACGGGTGGGCTCGATGTGAAATATAGCACTGGTCCTGCCCCAGGCGCCAAGATCTCTCTTAATGTCGTCTCTCGTGACTCGATCGCGCCGATTCATAACGTAATTGGTGTCATCAACGGTACCAATGCCGACGAGACGGTTGTAATTGGAAATCACAGAGATACATGGATGGTTGTAAGTTGGCTCTTCCAGTGCAACTCTACCAGAGTGCTGCTAACGATTCCAGGGCGGTAACGGAGATCCCAACTCTGGCTCTGCCGTTCTCGTCGAGTTCACTCGTGCCCTCAAGAAGCTCCGTGACTCGGGCTGGAAACCCAAACGAAACATTGTTCTCGCGTCGTGGGATGCAGAGGAATGGGGTCTCATCGGCTCTACTGAATGGGTTGAGGAGCACGTCAACTGGCTGACTGAAACGGCGGTATCTTACCTCAATATCGACGTGGCTGTCAGCGGTCCCAGACCAAACCTTGCCACCACGCCGGAACTTCACAAGCTCTCGACTGAGACTATGAAGAAGGTTGTTCACCCTAACTTTGGTGGATATAATATCTCGCTATATGAAGCCTGGCATGAAGCAACCGGTGGTGTTGTCGAGGTTCTCGGCTCTGGCTCTGATTACACCGCATTCCTTCACCGAGGTATCAGCTCGCTTGATACTGGCAGCGGGGGCGGTCCCAATGATCCTATCTGGCATTACCACTCCAATTATGATTCTTACTACTGGATGTCGACTTTTGGCGACCCTGGTTTCCGTGTGCACGCCGCGCAGGGTCAGTATCTGGCCCTCGTCGCGTATCACCTGGCCAACGACGATATCCTTCCCATCGACACCCAGAACTACGCTGTCGAGCTGCGTGCATACTACGACGACCTTGTTGAGTACACCGAAGGAGAAGGTGCCAACCTCGACCTCTCTGAACTTGACGAGGCCATCAAGCATTTCAAGAAGAGCGCCGACGACGTCAAGGCTCTTGAACGCCTTGCCATCGATCGCAACGACGATATACTCAAGAAGGTGGTCAACCACAAGTATCGCGACTTCCAGCGCGGCTTCATCTCCCAGGGCGGTCTTCCCAAGCGCGAGTTCTACAAGCACGTCGTCACTGCGCCTGGGCTCGACACTGGATACGCAGCTGTGACTTTCCCCGGCATCACCGAGGGCGTTCAGTATGCCAAGGACGGCGACTTTTCCGTGGCTCAAGGCTGGGTTAGCAAGACTGCTCGGGGCATTGTTGTGGCCGCAAATATCCTCAAGACATGAGCATCGAAGGCACAATCTGTATTCCTTATGACTGTTTGGCGTAGTTGGTTGGAGAGGGACAGAAGAAACCAATCTAGCGCTTGAGGGTGACTTTGTTTCAAGGAAATCATCTACTTTACGACATTACGCTGATGATGATTATGTTATTTCTGTTAAACAATACGGATTGAAGGTGCTAGTTCCTGCTTTTCGTAGCTTCTTGTGAACCAGAGAGGCAAAGTCTCCAAAGAACAGCTATCTAGGTGACTCCAAGCCATGAGACCAACGGGAATAACGATAAAAGAGAAGCAGACATTAGATAGTATTGCGTAGCCCTGCCTACTCAAAAATTGATATGAAGGGTGAGAAGAGGTTAGGCACAAACCACAAGCAAGATCAAATCACCAGTAAGCCGGATATCCCAAGGCTCCTAAAAATAGTCTCAGGTCTTATATAAACGCATGAAAACATATATATTCTTATAGCAGAAATGAAACTTGAATCGGACTAATGTCGATTAGCACTGAATCTCGACGAAACACCTGGGCCGCCTCCAAGGCCATACTCGACCACTGACTCCATTTTGGCACCCGGTCGTGCTCAGATTCGGTTGTTTCTTCCCCGCATGTGCCCCAGATTATACGGAGCTTTCAGGTTATCTATATCCGCATTTTGGGGAATATCTTTGCTGTCGAGCCGTAGACGCCATGTTTATCCTGTATATCCTCCAGGCTCCATCGAGGTATCAGGAACCATCCGACAAGACCAGGGGAATAACTAATACTGCACATCATGCTACATCTTACTCATTCGGCCAACTCTTGCGCTGAAGAAGGCATACCTCATGCCAAAGAAAAGGGAGAATCATGGGATTGCGTTGAAGGGCTCAACCTACACTTCACTCGCACAGACGAGACGCGCAAGCCGACGTACGTTGACACGAAAAGTTTCTAGAAACAAGACGGTCTATTTTGGGCTAACAAGTAAGCAGCCATCGTATCGACTTCCGTCTTCTACCAATCCTCTCGCTCATCGACTTAACGAACCTAAGCCTCGCACTTGTTGCTAGAATGCAGGAGGACCTGTCGCTCGCGAGATGACTCTTTGCAGGGCGTTCCTGGGCGTCTTTGAGGCAGGATTCTTGCCTGGTGAGCTCCCGTTACTTGACCTTCACATTACTGCCAGTGTTAACGGAGTTCAATAGGATGCACCTATCTCATCACTTGTTGGTATACTCTATTCGAAGTTGGAAAGAGGCTGTCTGCATTTTGGATATTCGGCTATTTTGCATATGCTCTCACATTACTGCGAGGCAAGCAAGGATTAAACGGATGGAAGTGTAAGCGATAAGCAATGCCAACACCATACACGATTATTTACTGACTGTTCTAGGGGTCTGCATTATCGAGGGCGCCACCACGGTTGTAATCTGTCTCTTCGGACGGCTTATCATCATTGATTTCCCAGCCAAAGCCTTCATGTTCCTCAAGCCTGAGGAGAAGCAGTTTATCTTGAACCGAACCAACGCGGATCGTGGCGACGCTGAAGAAGTCGATATCAATGCGGGTAAGATCTTGAAGCATCTCAAAGACTGGAAGCCTACTTATAGGCTTTCAACATGATGGCGTCGACACTACCTGGTTACGCTACGCTTACTTCGTCCCCATTCCTTTTTTTTTATACAAAATGTCCCTTCTTAGAGGGCTAGAATAGCAAATCTTCCTCCCCATCATTCTACAGGACGGCATGGGATTCTCGAGCACTCGAGTAAAGCTTCTCAGCGCGCCTCCTTTCGCCCTTTCGGCATCGGGTTCCTCTAGTTCTGCGTCCCTGGGTTTCTCACGTCCAAGCCAACGACGTGACAACCAAGCGGGCTGTCACACCGGCCACTTGTCTCATTGGGGACGAATAGGCGGCATCGTCGCAGGATGTGCTTATGTTGCCAAGTGCCAAGGAGAGTCCCCATTGCACCGTAATTGCGCCCCGCCGAGATGGATGAAGAGACGTATCTAATTGGAGCGGCAGGCCGGAGTTTGGGCAACGTCTGCGATGTTCGTGGCGAGTGTGTTACTAGTTGCCATTATGAACTTGTACTTTTGGCGTCGAAATTGTGCCGCACAATTTGGTGGGAGGAATGAAGGCATGGTCGGCTGGATGTATACACTCAGCCCAGCTGATTGTTGAGGCGGCGGACACTATAAATGGGCTGATTTATCGGGATCCAACCAGAGACGGCGTTTGAGAGCTACTTTAACGGTAGTGTCCTCATCAGCCTTGACAACTGCAATTGATTCTCTGGGTATTTTCTCCTACCGCCGCACAGCTTCAACGATACTCGGCGTCTTCGGATAACATGGACAGATAAACAGGCACTGCCCCGTTGGAGCAGGAGATGGGCTGTCCAATAAAGCTCTGCACAAAGTCATCTTGTGGAGAATTTCGGGCATACGGAGCAAAGCTGATGTCAACGGCTATTCTAACGGCATATGCAGCCTATAATATGGCGTTGTAAAGATGGCGATATCATCAGGTGAAGGTGGAAGTTGGTGCGAGCCGCGCCTTGGCGACCAAAGCCACTTTCATCATCACACCAAAAGAAGAAGCTTTCGCCACGTGGGTAGTGCATCGAGCTTACCAAGCTAAGACTCAGCAGGCGACTACGCGTAACTTAAGCTTAAGCAAAAGCTTGGCTTCGGAGAATTGGAGCTCTTCTCACGGGAAAGAATCCGGAAAGAACCCGGAAAGAAGGCGAGATTCATCAAGGTGATGTCAAAGCCAAGACCATGGGAGCGGGCCTCGACACCTGTCAGCTGTCATATCCCCATCCTCTGGGGTCGATATTGCCAGGCATCAGCCCTGGAACATTGGGATCAGCAGTGACGATGATGGTTGGCGCACCTCCGTAGGCCCGAAAGCCCGACAGCTTTTGCTCCGGGGGATGACGCATGCTGTGCGGAGAAGGCGGTGCCTATGCCTCGATGTAACACACGGCGCATCTGCAGCATCTTCTCCGGCCACCCAGATCCCCGGCACCGGAGAGTTCTGGCAGTGGATTCCGATGCTCTGCTGAGACTGTTACCGTGGTCTGTTATCGTGAGCACGGGAATGGAAAGGCAGAGTTACACAAGATGCATCCATCGCCTGGACATCCATCGCCTGGACATCCATCGCCTGGACATCCATCGCCTGGACATCCATCGCCTGGACACAAAGATCCTCCGAACCCTCTCATGTCAGATAATGCTACACAGCCTGGAACCGGCAATTCAGCCTGAGGACGGAGGCCGAGATAGACTTTCGGGTGGGTTGCATTCGGCGCGGAAACCCCATTCCAATCTTTGCTGACCCTAACTGTTTCGGGGGTTTCATTCCCCGAGGCACCAGGATCGGCATCTCATATCCATGCCGTCCAATTGGAGTTGGTTGCGGGGAACCATTATCAAGCTTTTTAAGGCTTCAAGCACGCTCTCTCCACGCTCGTCCTTCCACCTTCCTGTAATCGCCTAGATCGCATCGCTGATCTTGGACGAGTTCGTCTCCTTCTCCGCATCCCCGCGCGAGATGAGATGGCATCAAGGGCTTGGAAATATGGGGTCGTCGAGGCGCGCATCGGCGTGGCTGGCGCGTCAACGAGCGGGAAACAAAAGCCATTCCCGCCCTCGGACTCTTTTTGGATCGACTCTGAACTGTCAGAGCCTCCATCTCCGCGGAGTTGTAAGCACCTTATCCGTGTCATCCATCCTTTATCTGTGCTGTACTTGCCCATCCTGCGCCATGACCACCGACAGCAGTGAGACGCCGCCGAATGAGCGAGAGAAGCCTTCGGCGCTGGACGTTGAAAATGTCGCCGCCGAGAAGACGTCGCCTCTACCTGGCAGCATCGCGGCAGAGCGTGCTGCGCTTCTGGCAACTCTCCCTGACCCCGACGAGGGCCTGACAGAGGAGGAACGCATCGAGATCGTCAGTTGCCGTCCACTAACCACACGCAATGGAGCTGTTGCTAAACCATCTCTAGGACCGAAAGCTGATGTGGAAGGTTGACCTGTGGCTTATTCCTTGGCTTTCTCTCCTCTACCTGCTCTCGTTCCTCGACCGAACCAACATCGGCAATGCGCGCCTCGCGGGATTGGAAGATGAGCTGGGCATGAAGAAGGGCGACTACAACATGTCTCTCACCATCTTCTTCATCAGTTATGCCCTGTTTGAGCCCATCACCAACGGTCTTCTCAAGCGTCTCACACCCCGCATCTTCTTCACCGTCATCATCGTCTCGTGGGGCATCGTCATGACGCTCATGGGACTGTGCCACAACTATGCCGGCCTCCTTGCAGCTCGATTCTTCCTCGGTGTCACCGAAGCTGGCCTGTACCCTGGAGTCAACTACTACCTCGGCTGCTGGTACAAGAGCTCTGAGATTGGCGCCAGAGCCGCCATCTTCTTCTCCGCTGCCGCCCTCGCCGGGTCATTTGGAGGACTTCTGGCTGCTGCCATTGCCAAGATGGATGGAATTGGTGGCAAGTCAGGCTGGGCTTGGATCTTCATCCTCGAAGGTCTGGCCACCGTCTTTGTCGGCATTTTCTGTTGGTGGATGGTCTTCGACTGGCCTGATACGGCTCGTTTCCTCTCCCCGGAAGACCGCATTCGCGTCCAGCGCCGTCTCATCATGGACCGTCAGGGCAAGACTGCCGAAGACTTTGACAAGCGCCATATCGTAGCTGCGTTGAAGGATTGGAAGACGTACGGGTACTCGGTCATCTACATGGGCTGTCTGATGCCTCTCTACGCCTTCTCTCTCTTCCTTCCTACCATTTTGCGCGGTATGGGCCACGTGGGTACCAAGGCACAGCTGCTCTCTGTCCCTCCTTATGCTTGCGCGGCAACGATGACCGTCATTGTCGGCTTCGTCGCGGACCGAACCCGATGGCGAGGATACTGCAACATTGCAACCGTCTGCATGGGTATCATCGGCTTTGTCATGCTCCTGGCTACTCACAAACCAAAGGTGCAATACGGTGCTGTATTCCTGGGTGCAATGGGTATGTTTCTGAAGCTGTCCTCTCGACCCCTCGGCCTCTCTGCTAACTTTCTGCAGGAATCTATCCTACCGTCTCGAACACCGTCTCTTGGGTGAACAACAACATCGAAGGCTCCCTGAAGCGCGCCATCGTGCTTGGAATCGTCGTCGGCTGGGGCAATCTCAACGGTGTTGTCTCGTCCAACATCTACCTTGAGCGTGAGAAGCCTCGCTACCGGACTGGCCACGCCACTGTTCTTGCATATCAGATTGTCTTCCTCCTCGGAGGTTCTATCTTCATGCACTTTGCGCTCCGAAAGGAGAACCGTGACCGCAGGGCCGGCAAGCTGGACGCAAAGTACGCTGCTATGACGGAAGAGCAGAAATGGATCAGCGGCGACGTGCGCCCTGATTTTATGTACACCCTGTGAGGAAGCCGGTGGCTCATTGGCAATTGGACATTGGACACCGAAGCCTTTGGCAGAATGGTGAAGATGTGATGGAATTTCTGTTTGGCACAAGTGGAAGCGTATGTGGAAACAAGGGTGCTTGGATTGGTCCCTCGCATAGACAGACTACAGGGCATTATACTTGTCTAGTTGGAAGATATCCAGATCAAATAATACACGTTTCGTTTTACGTTTTTCCCAAGACTTGAACAAAACATTAGGAAAGTATTGCTCTGCTGGTCGCTTCGTGAATTTAGACAGGGTTTACTCATTATCGAGAAGATGTGATAATCAGGGTCAACGGCAAGTTACGAGCTTACTTGAGAAGGTAGCCTTGTTCCCATCAAGCTAACTAGCCTTGAGTGTGGAAGATTGCTCGTTTTCTCCTACCAGGTCAGAAAGGGATAACTGTCTACGGTGTCCGTGTGTTTTCGGTCAAGGGGAGGTTGTAGTGAAGCTATCATTCGCCAAGGAGTCAGACATGGTCTCGACTGAGGCCGGCACCTGTACGAATGGCACGGCTTGTTGGCTGGGGATTGTGAAAAACACTAGCATGAGCGCTGGCACTAAACTGGCGAACATATCGGATTATCGGCACACGTATGTCCCTTGCTCGTTGAAAGTTTAGTGAATTACAGGGTCCATGCGAGGCTTGGGGTGTTGGTGCGTGATAAACTGATAATGAGTTTGTCTAAAGCGGCGAAACCATGCCTTTTGGGGAAAGAAATGGGCGATCTTCCACAGGCTCTTGTATTTGATCGTCCGCCGTCTATTTTTCCTGCTCTATGAGTGGTTACAATTGCAACACAAGGCCGAGGTGATAACTAGACACTTTCTTGCGGCAGGACTTGCAAATGCCTTATGCCCAATACAACTCGGTAGTTATCTCTAGCCCCCTTCTTTTCGACAGCTGCCGTTCTAGCCGTTCTCCATGTCGGGTCCTGTGGGGTCTGAGGCACGGAGTAGTTGATCCGGCATCGTCAAGATCAACGTCGGACTACAATAGTTCACGAGACCCCGGCGGCGATCAAAGCATTACCCAGTAGCCAGTTTTGCTTGGGGTCGGGGTAAGCTTGAGAGTGCTACATGCCTCCAGCGTCACAACGCAATCTATTGAGTGGTATACGTAGCTAACCTCTTCCTCCACGGACCAGATGTATGAACCGACTAGCCGCCACAACAGCACATGCAGGCTCAACTTGCCATGAATATAACTTCCCCGCAAGTCCACAGACTGTTGACTCGAACAACCTCGGTCGAATGTGACAGTGGCTGGAGTGGCAATAACACGGGGCCCGCCCAAGCCATTGGAAGAGAGCTGCATTACTGGTCAGAGGAGTCGGCTACGCCCATTAGGGCAGGACAGCAAATACTCAACTTCGTCTACTCCGTACATGGAAATGAATGAGTCTTGCTAGCAAAGTTTAACCGTCAAACTCCATTAAACTTTCAAGATCATACTACAGCACCACGTGATATTGCTTCGCACTATCAAAATCAGAGGCGTTTCATCTCCGCTTCAAGCCGTCTCAGATGCTGTTGTTCGAGGCCGGAGATGGGCTAATCATGCGGCTGTATATCTTCACCCTCATCGCAGCTCTACTACGACCATGCCGCTGCGAACAGTCAGTCTTTGCTATTGCTGCAAAGCTTCCGTCTTGTGCTGTGAGCGCTGTCTGCCATTAAATTCCTTAGCTGCCTTTGTTAGCTGACCAGATGACTCCCTTCACTCAAGGTCTCTTGTCTCTACGGAGCGGTTTCAAATTCGACTTGCAGCATCAACGATGTGCAGTGCTTGTGCTCCAGCCATGGGGTCCAAGCCGAAGCCAGCAACTGCATTCAAAGTTCATGTTCACTCTCACACGCACTTTGTACGCCCTGACATCCACCATCCTTTAACTCATTTCTTTTTAGGGGCCAAGCTAACCTATCTATATTGCAGTTACCAAGAACGTGACTCAGACAGCGTGCGGTGCCCCCATCCGAGATAAATCGAATCGATTCAAGGCGACTATAATTCCTCTGGGCGCGATTGCCATCGTTATCACTGTCTCCCGACTGAGTTTCAAGCTGTTCCTCAGTCGCGCCCAAGCCCTCAGCTCGGACGACTGGGCCATGGTGGGGACACTGGTTATATGTGTCTCAGGCTTGGTGATTAGTATCAAGGGGTTGGCGGCGCATGGGCTGGGCAAGGATATCTGGACACTGACGACATCTGAGATCTCCAAGTTCGCCCTTTACTTTTACGTCATGACGATTCTTTACTTCTTGGCCATGTCTCTCGTCAAGCTCAGCCTGTCCCTCTTCTATCTCAACATCTTTTCTGACAACATCAATCCATACATCCTCTGGGGAACAGTCACGTTCAACGTGCTGTACGGCATTTCCTTTGTCCTTGCGGCTATATTCCAGTGCGCTCCGGTTGACTACTACTGGAGGAGGTACCTGGACGGATCTCACGGCCAATGCATTGATATCAACGCTCTCGGATGGCTGAATGCTGCGATTGGAGTTGCTGTCGATATCTGGATGATAGCCATGCCTCTCAGCCAGGTCATCCACCTCAGGCTACATTGGAAAAAGAAGATTGGGGTGGTTATTATGGTCTTGCTCGGAACTTTGTACTTGCACCCTCCTCTCAGTTCAAACTGCAGAACGTTGCTAACAGTTAGACATCTAGTGTTACCGTGGTTTCTATCCTCCGTTTGCAATCGCTCATTCATTTCGCCAAGTCAAGCAATCCGACTTGGGATCAATGGATCGCTGCATTCTGGTCAGTCATTGAAGTCAACGTCGGCATGATATGCACTTGCCTACCTACTCTTCGCCTGATCTTAGTTCGCTTGTTTCCTACCATCTTTGGGGCAACAGACTCGGTGAGGTACGAACGCGAGATGGATAATCAAGCTACAAACAGGCATTGGAGGAGGGGAAAGCCTCCGGATGCTGTCGACTTGCACAGTTTGGAGATGAATTACAAGTACACTCCGAACCTGCGCTAACACGGCCACTCGACACAAAGCGACTGGGTTAGATTTAAGCAGAAGCAATCGCCCTTTTGGCAAAGTTTCATGAACGAATTTCCATTTTATATGCATAAACCATTATTACTCAAGGCTACCCGAGTTCCATTAGATAAAAGACCATGAACGAAGACGTGCGCCTTTCAATCAACCCGATACCCAACGGTATTTCAGATAAGGGATCCAATGATTTGCAAATGGAACCTTTTCTGAATCGAAATAACAAGCACTGTACTCTGGATAGGTGTAGTCCTCTGAATATCCATCCTCTGTGAAAGTATCTGTCCGACTGGTCACGCAAGGGTAGTCAAATGCAAAGGTGTTGTAGCGCTCATACCCGACGGCCCCGTGAGCCAACTCGAGCTTCTTGCCCCGGAGCACGAGCTTGCCAAGATCGGCGTTGAGAGCATTTATTGCCTTGATCAGGTTGTTGACAGGATCCTTCAGATCCTTTTTGATGGCCGATTGGATCTGGATGAGCCCATCGCGTACCTTTCGACTGGACGCTGTCTTGGCGAGTTCCTTGTTTGCTTTCCAGTTGGGCGCCAGCACCGCGTTGACCTGAGTAGCGGCATTCTTCCCTCTGCTTTCATGCTTGGTGAGAAAAACGAGGTGAGGAAGATTCTTCTTGATCTGAGTTGTAGCGGTGGGCAAGTCTTTGATAAGGCTGCCAAATCCCTTCATGATTGACTTGAATGACCTGAGCTCGCCGTTCCGAATAAGGCCTTGGTAATGATCATTGTTCGGTGTCACATGCATAGCCTCCCATGCATCTTTGGCACCAGCAGCGAGGGTGGGAATCATCTTGGTTGCCTTGTCGGCTGCCGCGGGGATATCTTGCAGGGCCTTGGCTGTTTTAAGAGCGGACCAAACTAAGCAGAGTTAGGGGAGGGAGTGGCAACGATGTATAATGCAGTAACTTACCCTTGCCAAGGTGTGCTGATGCAGTCTTCCCCTTGCACGCGTTCTTCTGGCATACGTTCTTTTGAACAGCCGAGGCCTTGCTGGACACTGTCTTGACGCGGGCTTGCACCGTATTTGCTGCCGTCTTGACAGCTGCAATCCTCTTCTTGAGGGTATCGATGAGGCCAGGCCAGCTCTCGATTGTGTGGGCGAGGTCGCTATCGCGTATGCCGTCGGCGTCGTCGGACCACCAGAAGAACCAGTCTCGAATGCTGCTCCAGTCACACACGCCCTCGCCGTTGTTGCCCGACAAGCAGGGATGGAGCACAGAGATTAGCTTTCGGTACTTGGCCACATCAATCTGGAATTTGTCAGTGTCCCCCTAGTGAACAGCACAAGTGCGTATAGATGGACATACCTCTGGTGCTTGCAGTATTTTCCAGCCATCTTTGGGTTGAAGTTGCGTGCCAATGACATAGCGTCTGTTGTTGAGGATGGGAAACCCATCATCGACGAGGCACTGTCCCAATGGTCAGTTTGCGAATTCATGAGAAAAAGTAAATGATGAGCCTTTACCCTCTCCTTGTAATAAGCATGATCCAGCTTCCAAGGATACGCCTCCACTAGGAGGGACCCTTCGTACCACACGTCCTTCAAGTCTTTGGCATCCTGAATGGCGTCGACCAAGCATGTACACAGAGAGGTTGCTTTCTCAGTAAAGAAGTTGCTTGGCAAAACAGCATTGATAGCAGTGCACATGTTGACATCTTCGGTCAGGACGGTAACTCCGCACGGGCTTCCGCTGCCTGGGGTAATATCTGGTCAGTACCAGAGCCTAGTAGAAGCGGCCATGGTCACTTACAGTACTTGGGCTCTGAGCCAATCGGAATCTGAATGTTATTGCACCCTCTCACCCCTTCCACGTCGTAGCAAATCTTGTTGAGATCCTGACCCGACCCTGCGGCGACTGGATGGGCCAGTACCCACGCAAGGAGGGCGAAATAAGAGGAGTGCATGATGAACCGCGAAATTCCAGTTGCGAGTGCAAATTCACTCAAGGGCTGGTTCTCTACGGCGTTTCTGGGGAGCTACGAGTTGTTAAATAACGGCGCGCAGTCCTACCACTCCCTCGTCTTGGGCTGTGCTAATTAGCTTGCTTGCTGTCTAGCTCTCGACCAGGCGAAAAGGGGTCAAGAGGGCAGCCCGGTAACGCCTCGATCACACTAAACCGCAGCCCCAATTGCCGTTATGACTAAAATCATTCCGCCCCCTTGGTTTAATCGCTTGCGATAGCTGCAAAAGGAGTAGTGCAACCTCTTCCAGCTGATTGAACCCTGTCAGCGCTGGTAGGGCTGAACCAAATGTCTTGGCCTGACCAAGCCACTCGCCTAATTTATTTAAGCTTATTGGGCCTCCGCCATGGTTAAATTCCAGTCTACCGCCTTCTGTCCAAACTATTGCTTGCTACTGACTTGGCAAGGCCTGTGGGTTCTAGACTCCCGGCATTCCTGGGTTCCGGAGGCAGATGACGGATTCCTGCTCGTGGTCCCGGTAGTTGCCATGTTGATGGTTTACTAGGGCTGATTTCCTCGTGGGCATGTTTTCAGCTCTCGGCCATATGTGTGATCTTTATTGCTTGTTTGTTTACACGTAGAATCCTTTCCCGCCTTGATAATCCTCTGCGTCCACCTGTCCAGGTATTGCCTCTTTTTTGCGACAGCAAAGCGAGAGACGATACTCTTTGCACAGCGTTATCGGGAATAATTGCGACTGGAGGCTGCATCGTCGATCAACGGTCTTGGCAGTGGCCTCCTACATTCCCCAGTTACGCGAGTCTGCCTTGAACCAATGCGCTAACAGCGCCTCCTACGGCCAGCAGTGTATGAATAGCGGCGCTACTCAAGCAGCTTCAATCGTGGCGTCGATAATGAACCCTTACACTTCGTTTGTCTTCCGCCAGCTCAGTAGCATTTTATCATCCGGCTTGAGTCTTGCGTTGATCGCGGGCTATCAAGGCACTTCATGGACAAGTCTTGAAGTCGGTGACTTTAGCGACAAAGCCTATTAGCGTGTATGGCAACCTAGCAATGTTCCCGACTTCGAACATGGTATCAAATCCGACACTCGATTTCTGAGTTTCTTGTGCTGACCCGGCTCTTTTCACCTTGTCTCAGACGTGGCAGGAAAGGCCACCATTTCTGTCCCTTTTCTGTCATTGATAGAAACTCGCACACAACCAAATACACCATTTGCAGCCGACTATTTCGCTTTCATCCCCGGTCGCCCTTCATGCTTCATGAGCGCGCCCCATAGTTGAGAATACCTTCCGACAACCAGAATGCCCTACGCCGAGGATAGTCTGTGAACTGTGCAGGTTGAACAGACCGATTAAATGATACCGTTCTTTGGCTTTTTAATTGGTTATCTGTTTTTCTTATTGTTATCCACAGACATTCGTGTCTCCTCAAAGGTCCTCAAATTACCCACTCGAACAAGGATGGCTATTTTTGGCGACGCGGGCCACGCTGGTGGCTCTATTGAGAGCCAGTGCTTAAATCACAGCTAAATTGGCGATAAAGATGGGCGCCTTGCACATGATTCTCTTTCTTCTCGTTGTCCGTGTTTCTTTGGTTTGAATGCGCGGACCTCCAGTGGCTATTTTTGGCGGCGCGTACAAAGTCGAGCCAGTTTCACTAAGCGCCTCGTCAAGGGCGGCAAACCACAAACGATTGGGGATCAATCGACAGCTCGTCAAACGTCTGGCCGCTTTGTCGTGCACCTGTCAGCGGTTTCATGGCTGCCAATTCCGGCGTGATTGGCTGTCGATTCCCTACCATGACAAAGGTCGCCAGCGTCTAAGGGCTTGTTTGCGTGGCCATGATTCAGTGCGACGGGTCGTATAAGAATGCGTTCTGGCCAAGCAGCCTTTGCATTCATTCACTTTGCGATTCATTCCTCTCTTCACCACTTTACAGCTGCGTTTTCCTTGAGTTTTTCTCTTTCCCACTGCTGGCCAGTTTATTGCCTATAGTACCGACCATCCTTGATACAACGAACCAACTTTCTCTCTCTGCTTTCTCTTACTATCCTACGACAATGGGTAAACTTGGAACCGCCCTCAAAGCCGGCCAGACTGCCATCGAGCTCAGCAACAACGCCAAAGGCCTATCCGGCGCCGCCTCCGAATTCCGCTCCGCAGACAAAGGGGAGCTCGGCCGTAAAGCTGGCCGCCATGCTTTCAACGAGGGCGCCGACACAGGCAAGACGATGGGCAAGGCGTGGCTCAAGACGTTCGAGGTAGTGCCGCGGCTTGTGTGCCGCGGCTTGCAGTTCCTCTTCGCCATCATCGCCTGCGGCTTCTACGGCCATCGCGTCGACGTCGACCGCAAAACCGACCACGGCTTCTCGCCCGAGTGGTACTTGGCGCTCATCGTGGCCGGAGCCTCGTCCATCACGGCGATTCTCTTCGTCGCAGTTACGCCCCTCGGCGCCCTCCCCTTCGTCGGCAGCAAGCTCAAGCTCTTCAAGACGTACCGCGCCTTTGCCTGGGATCTGATCCTCTTTGTCGTGTGGCTCGTCGTGTTTGGCATCTTTGCGGGCATCTTCCTCGGGAGGGACAGTGGCGATAAATACAAAGGCAGCAGCACCGGCCCAATGAAGACTGCTGTCTGGGTTGACTTGGTGAATGTCCTGCTCTGGCTGGTCTCGGGTGTATACGGCTGCATCAAGACGTTCCTTGGGGAGAAGGTGGACCAGATGACGGACAAGGCGGGACAGAAACTGTTCGAGAGGAAGAAGACACCGGCAAAAGAGGCTGCGTATGCAGAGAGCGTCTAGTAGATTCCCTGACCTTTAAAGATAGAGCTTGTACTATAGAAGTGGTATAATCTGCCATTTTAGAGTGTATATAGAGTGCGTATTGGCTACAGTTAGAAGTCTATGATTGCCTCCATCCTTTCCAACGCCCCATTCAAGATACCAGACGCCATTTCCTCCGTGAAAACACCATCCTCATAGGAGGCATTTACAATCGTATCGCCTCCCTTGACGCCGGCCACGTTGATTGAAAAGGGTTTACTAATGTTGCCGTTAACAGCAGCAGCTGAGAAGCTCATATCATCCACCTTCCAGGGCCCATCTCCCTGATTCGTAAATACTCCGATGTTTGAAACGTGGACGGCGTTTCTCTGGTGTAAACCTACTGCTGGGAACCAAGACTTTAGGAAATCTTCTAAAATATGCGATGTCGATGCGTTTCCAGCCCGGAATCTCACCAGGGTTTCTGGCTCTTTGCCCGCGAGCGCTTTTGTCATCGATGCGCGATATTGCTTAACCAGCTCCCAAGCTCCTTGGACATCAACGTTTTGGAACGTTTGGACGCCACCCTTGGAGCCAGTCTCCCGGTGAAAGATACGCCGATAGCTGCTCAGCCATACGAATCGCCCTGTACCGCCGCCGCAATTGATCAATCTGCCAGAGTTGGGCTCGTTATGGGGGTAGAGTGGCCGCATATCGAGACCGCAGCCGGATAGGGCAACCTTGGCATTTGGGTAGTAGTCCGAGGCCAAAGTGCAGATAATCATGACAATTAGAAGCGGCGTGAAGGTAGTGTCCTGCTCACGGCACGCGGCAAGAATGCGTCGCATCCTCGGAGCCGAGATGCGGAGAGAACTGACTCTTGTCTTGGTGCGGTGTTCAGGGCCGGCTCCAACGGCAACAGAAGACGTGTAATATGGCTTCGGCTTGGGTAAATCGTTGAAAGGGAGTCTGGTCCCAAAGAATAATCGAATGAAGAGCATTGCGAGGAAGCTGTGGATAACGCGGAAGACAGATGTCTTGCTCAACCAAAACTCTTCAACCTCCTTGCTGAGCTTGACTCTTCTAGGGTCAACTTTGACGATGCGGAGGGGGAACTCGGTGGATTGTTTAATTTTTCGAGAATTGAGGGCCGCGAGAAAGTCGCTGTGAAAGATTCCGCCGAAACGCCCGTCACTGACAAGATGATGATAGACAAAGACCACTTCACGTCGTCCCAGTACTACCACTTTCCACCAAGGCTTTCGCGGGCCCAGCTTCTCATCAGTCCAGTTCCACTCATTGTGGAGGCGCTCGAGTATTTCCGACCGAATGCTTGGGGGTTCATCATCGAGGAACTCGATACAGGACTCGAGGTCAATTTCATGCAGTGAGGCGAGCTGAAGTATATGCTTTGCCTTGTCTGAAGATGGCTTCTGGACCCCGATAAGGCTCAACTCAGGATAAGTGTCGATGACTGCCGTAACGGCAGAGTAGACAGCATCCGTCGTCAGAGGTTTCTCTGTGTCATACGAGGTTGAAGTGTAATGTGCGGAAACAAGGACGTTGGACTGGCCCCCTATGCGGTGTTGGAGATAGAACATTCGATCGAGATAATCTATGGAATAATTAGCAACACCGGGCTTGATATAGCCAAGCTAGGCGATCGGGGTGTACTGACTCGCCGGGCGTACAATGGTGTAGCACTCGGGAGTTAATGCCGGGGTCGATTTATCCGCCATTTCATCGGCCATCGCTGTGTTATAAACACCATCGAAATCAAAGTGAGGCGGGCGTGCTTTGGGCGATGTGTGCTGATGCTGCCAGAGAAGATCAGGTGACCAGATAACCGGTTGGTCAGCCACAATCCAGCCACATTGGTATTTTCTTTTTGTGCTTTATCACCACTTTCAAGGATAGGTATTTCAAGGATAGGTATTTCAAGGCTTAAAACTCATTCTCACCTCCTAGACTTCTATAAACATGCATATTTCGTATCTTAAATTGTATTGCCTTTTTGGTTTACATCTTTGTGTCGTCATTATTGAGTCATTCAATCTGAAGCATTTCGCTGCCAGTTTCGCACGACGTTTCTCGCAGAAGTTGAGTACAGCTTCATTGCTTGGCTACGTACTCTCTACGTAGTCTTTTCCGACGATCGCAATGATAATTCCCGTCTTATTCGCCTGTGGTAACAAGCCACAGGAGCTCTGAGGGATAAGATCAAGGATAAGCCACGATCCCGATGCCGCTAAGAGGCCAACTGACGGATCCGATTGGTCACTCGGCATGAAACTGCCGCTCAGAAGCCCGCTCGGCATCAAACTGCCGTCCAAGGCTCAAGTTTCCAGGAAATGGGATTTATTAATGACGTCGCACGCATTGTTTACATAGGAGACAAGTGCAACTGGCACGCGCATCATGTGCTGTCAGAGGTTTAGAGAGCACAAATAAAATGAAATGGCCATGACGACAGTGACGTCAGGCAGTTGTAATGAATCACTATCTCCAAATGTGAACTTATAGAAGAGGAACCTCCAGCCACAAGTTTATTTGGACCGACAGACTTGTCTATTTCCGTCTGGCCATATATCGACCCCTTCAACCGAAACCAGTCAACATGCCTCTCTTCCGCAGGGACAGGTCGCCGCACCGAGCTCCGCCCTCCACGAAGCGTGAGAGACGCGTCCATGAGCCCCTGGCAATGTCGAGGCGACCAACTTTCGGACAATGGCTCAAGTGCACTTGGCTGGACATCGTCACCATGATCTGCATGGGCGCTATTGGCCTCGGTGTAAGTACGCAGAATACCAAGCACTCGACCAGTTCTGACCATCCCGTTCCAGGTTTACAAAGCCAAACCCGCGCCCTCAAGATCGTTCCCAGTCACCTTCTCCGACGGCGAGATCGTTCTCCCCGAGTTTGGCTATCCGCTTCGTGACGAAATTATCCCCATCTGGGCTGCCGCGATGCTCGCCGCTCTCGTTCCCATCTTCGTCTTCCTGGTCATGCAGATCCGGATCCGGTCATTATGGGATGTCAACAACGCTGTCATCGGTCTCCTGTACTCGCTCATCTGTGCTGCCGTCTTCCAAGTCTTTGTCAAGTGGCTGATCGGCGGCCTGCGACCTCACTTCCTCGACGTGTGCAAGCCGGATCTCAGCCGCGCGAACAACCAAGGCTACAACCACAAAGGCTATCTCAAGCTATACTATACCCGCGAGATCTGTACCGGCGACCCCGGTCAGATCAACGACAGTCTCGAGTCGATGCCCAGCGGCCACACCACTGCCGCTTTTGCAGGCTTTGTTTACCTGTATCTCTACCTGAACGCGAAGCTCAAAGTCTTCTCCAACTACCATCCCTCCATGTGGAAGCTCATCGCCATCTACGCACCCATCCTGGGCGCCTGTCTGATCGGTGGGGCTCTCACCATTGACGAGTTCCATAACTGGTATGATATTCTGGCTGGTGCCGTTATCGGTACTGTTATGGCTTTCTCGGCCTATCGCATGACCTACGCCGCCATCTGGGACTGGAGATTCAACCACATCCCCCTCAACCGTGGTGCTCCTTTCATGTACGCCATTGACAGAGCCGAGCTCGTGGATGCTGTTTTCACCCACAGAGCCGGCTGGGGAGCCCATGGTGGCAGCGCTGTAGGACGTGGGCTCAAGGGTGATGGAGGAGAGGCTATGCACGGGGATGGATACCGTCATTCGTCCAATATTCCCCGGAGGCCCGTTGCTAGCGATGCGAGGGGTGAAGAAATGGTTTGATGGCGATAATGAGCATTGACACCTTAAAACCGTCTACAGAACCCAGTATTATGAATATTCATGTATAATCACGAAAGTATGTACTATGTAAATTGCCTTGGCGTTTCTATGCTTATCCCTTGTGCACTCTTTGAGCCATTAGCCATTTTGTTCCTTTATGAATGTGTTCACCTGCTGTTTTACCATGCCTGTTACAACAATGCCTCTTGCAGTTCGCCGATATATCAATGATCTACTAATTTCAAGCGACAACACGCAGCCCACCGATGTAGTTTCCTGGGGGACCTATCTGCTTGTAACGCAACCAACATGCTCTTTCTCACGATAGGGGAAAAGTAGCCGGGCAATACCTAGGGCTGCGGTAATGACATCGTCTTCAATACCATTACTTCGAAGAATTTTGACCTAAATATTTCAATTTCTCCCTTTGTTTTATTCCGAGTGGGAGATATATCAAGGTGTTCTCTGTTATGATCTCATCACACAAACCCTGTGTGGTAAACACCACCCGGAAAACCCAGAGCAACGTACGCCATGTCTTGATCCTCAATCGCCTAAGTCCCATACTTGCTTTGTTGAGCGAGCAGTTCTTCCTCTTCTCCCCAGACTGCTGCGTCTATTCACTCTTTTACTTCTTGCCTGGCAGGCTGTCTGTCTTACTCTTCTTCCTCTCGAGCATCTCGGCCTCTTCTTTCGCAATGTCTGCGTCTACTAGAGCGCCTTTCGAGGGCTTGTTGCCGTGCATGGTAGCCTGTTAATCATATCGTGTATTAGCGATCTGAAGATTACCCATACTCCTTCGTCTAAAAGTACATACAGCATATCCAGGCTCGTTTTTCATTCGGTCTTTGATTTGGTCTTGAATCTAGCAGCACAGCCTCGTCAATGATTCCAATGGCTTGCTATCTCGGTGTCAGGTATCGAATACGCACGTCGTCATCGTGAAGCTGGTCCACAATCTTGTTCTTATTCACTTCTTCCTGGTTAACTTGGCTATTATCGGTTGTGAACCACAAGGCCGTCTGATACATACGATATCCCTCTGTGTTGATGCCATGGTGGCGCCCCTCCTTGTGGACCTCCGAGGCGCTGTAATGGTGCTGGTCGCCATCTTCGTAGCTTGAGGGGTATCCGATATTTGAACGGTTTGACATTTTGATATTGGAGTATCTGTAAATAGGTAGTCAATGTCCAAAGCAGCTGTTCAATTGATGAAGTGGTGGTTGAAGTCAAGAGCGAAAGGCAGGATACGTCACGCTTTTGTACATGTATAAATAATTGGTTCCTCAAAAATATGCCTCCATCATGTGAACGTCATTGAACCCAAAAACGTCAATTAGCTACTCAATGTTTACACCAGGACGTCATCACGGAGTGGAATGACGATTGGCGACTGCTTGCGGGGTAGTGAGAGTTCGAGTCCTCATTCGACTTGAAGAAGTAATAAACTCTACCTGTGCCATGGACGGCTAACATCTAGTCATGTTGACCTAGTTCAGGCACGACTTTGGTATTTTAGAGGAGAGTGTGAGTTGAACTGTGTGCGCTAGGGATTTATTGGAATATATTAAACATCCCTACATGTACTAGAAGGCAAGGATCGTCTAGATCTGTACGGTACTGTACCACATCTTCTGCTCCGGATTTTAACCTCCAACGTAATTGTCTTTAAGATAAGCGGGGCAAACTTTATCTTTATTGTCAAAAATCGTCCAGGACATGAGGGTGAGTGATGGCGACGGCGAAATATTGAGCCGATCAATGAGTTTCACGTGACCCTCATATTTTGCTCATTATCTCAGTTGCCTCAAAACGAACTACAAGGTGTGAGTAGAGGGAATTACACCGGATCTCAGGCGGCAGCGGCATCATCTGATTCTTTTACGTCTGGAAAACTATTTCTTCTGCTGAATATACAAAATCATCATGCCGCCTGGTATCTTGCCAAAGGACCTCATGGTCCTTCAGCTTGGCCAGATCGACCTCCTGATGGCCATGTATGCGTCAGACGACGCTATCTTGATTGATGCTGCATCCTCTGACTTGGTTGAAGAACTAAGAGATTGGTGTGAGAGTGATCGTGAGGTTGCGCCTCAGTTTACCGAGACGTGCATAAACTTGCTCCTCAGCCTGGATGTCTCTGATGGGGATGACACTGGCGAAGCAAAGTCCATGCAGCTTAGCTTGTCTGTGCCATTGGCACATAGAGAAGAGGACATTGCAACGGAACCGCCACCAGTCAAAACTAGGATACAACAGCCGGCGTGGATGAGCAAAGGCGACGTAGCCCGGCTGAATTTGGAAATTCCTGACGACGACATCTTGACCGTCATTGAGCACGTCAAGGACGCGGCATCTCAGCACCTGGCTGGATCAAGACAAGTAGATGCAGCAAATGGCCCGAATACAGATACATCAATAGTTCGCGTTTGGTTCTACTTCCCCTCAATCAGTACGCGGGCAAAACGGGACGATCTCGTGAACTACGCTCCCAGCTACGGCCTTACGGGATTTCTTCTAGCGGGAAAGCCAGGAATTCTATGTCTTGAGGGAGGCTCCGCGGACATTGATGACTTCATGAAATTTATCAAGACGGAGAGCTGGGGCGATATTCCCCCGCAGCATAAGAAGGTCAGTGAGACATGGGCGTGTTATGCAAGCCTCCTCACAAGTAAAGTACGGAGCAATGCTGATAGTGAGTAGGTCAGCGAGCGTTATCGAGAGGCAGGGGTGGAGACTACACGGGCGTTCAAGGATATGCAAGAAATCACGGATTTGATCGAGAAGCGAGGGGCGAGAGGAAACCGTGGGGATATGAAAGCTCTAGAGACGTGGCTCATTGAGAGTGGGCTGGGAGAAGCCTTTGAGAAAATATTGATGTAGCTTTAGGGACTCTCATATATGACAAGCTTCTACTTGGGTCCTCGCTGAGCAAAACCATTAAAAGCATGTCCCTTCCGCCACTCTACAGAAAAGGTTCCCTGTCTTGGGATTTGCTCTGTTTTGCTCCTGTAAAACTGCTCCTCATCTGGACAGGCCGGCTGTTAAGTATTTTGTGTCTTCCTGTCGTCTTAACTACCGCCAACACAGTTGTCGCAAAGTCCATAGCCTGCCTGTACTCGGCACCCATCGTGAGGTATCTTTCACCCTTGCCAATGCGGCGCAGCGGTTATTTTGTACGACACTACAGAGTACAACAGCAATGTAGTGTTCCCGACCAATCATGGCCAAATGCACGCAAGTGTCTGCCTACTCGACAAACTGGCTGCAGCTGAGCCACGGTACAGCCTCGTTAGGCATTCACGCAGCAACATTCGATAATAAGTGCCCTCTCTTCGCCATTCAATCACCACAAGCTGCTCTAAACCCACATGATCGACCTCTCTCAGCCAACTTGCCCTATCTGCCGGAACATCATCGCCTGCCATGGAGGCCGCCGCCACCCTCATCGCCCTCGTCCAAATAACTGACAAGGTTCTCAATCTCAGCTACCTATACGACGCAAGGAACGAAGCCACACAACTACAACAGCGAATAAAGAGCGTTATCACAACACTCCTGAAAGCTCAGAGTATTCAGACTGACGCGGAAATCAAAGCGTTGCCGAATTATCCAGAATTAATCAACTGCTTGCGTGACTGTAGAGCTGACCTGGAGAAATTGCACACGAGGTTGGATACAATAGATCCCCGCCACGTGTCGACTCGTATGAGGGTATTCTGGAGCAAGGGAAGCAAGGCCAAGGAGATCGACAGTATCGTCTCTGACCTACAACGCCGTAAGCGAGAATTGACGTTGTGTCTACGACGGATCCATTTTCAAGGGTGAGTAAGCTCGCTATCTGGCGGTGTCTGCTAACGCTGTCATGCCTCAAGACAAACAACCGCAGACGTGCCACTCCAAGAGGAGGGCGATACTTCGTCTTCCCATAGCGATGGCAGCATTCAATCAAGTGACTACTCGAGTCCTCTGCTAGAGGTTGGGCAGGAGATTCCTGACCCTGAAGCAAGTGTTACTGCAGTCTCTGGATCCAGAGCTGGCACAAAGATTCGACCTGTCCGCTTGCGGAATCAGGACGCTGAAGACGGCCAGGATAGTGAGTATGGCTATCTTAGCATTGACAGTCCGCATTCTTCTACTTTCGATCTGAGTATTCAGAGCAAAGGGACCCGTCCATCGACAGTACCCACTTCATACCCTCGCACCAAGGCACCGGTGATGCCCCAGGTGTCCAGGAGCAAAGAAACAGGTGAATCGGCTACAGCAGAGCGTCCAGACGACAGATCGGGCGGTTGGGATGCCACAGATACACCGGTCCCAGATAGAACAGAGCAGCTGCCTGGTGATGACACTGACGCAGACACCACCTACTCTGTCGATACCATCTCAGACGACCCAATACTGCAATATATTCAGATCTTTGGAGACCAGCTGTCTCAAGACCTAAAGCAGGGTTCCGGCTACCTGTGCATCGAGAATACGGCGGCAGAGTATCTTGACTCTGTGTTGAAAGAGTTCGCATGGAAGCTGCACAACGAATCCTCGAATCCTTTTCAACTGGAGACAAGCGTTATACTTCATCGGAACCGGAGGTAAGTGCAAACAGAGCTGGTCTTTGGATTAGCTTCGGGGTTGACATGGTGCTGTTTAGGAATATCATTGACCTGCTAGTTCCTTGTCCATCTGATCTGGGATCTCAAGCTGAAGAAAGCTCTTTGAGCGCGGATGAAGAGAATGAAGAGTTATCAAACCGTGGGCCATTTAAGAAACCCCCAGAAATGATCTTGAACTGGGTGGGCGGCGTTGAGTCGGGCGCCATCATGGAGTTTCCCCAGCTACCGCAGTACAAAGAGTTCATCCAAGAGTCTGACGCCTATCACTGGCTCCTGGCAAAGATCCACCAACATGGCCAATTGACCACCGAAAACTCCAACGCAATGCTAGAGATTGGGTCGAGCATACGAGGCAAGCTTCGAGCCCAGGAACCGCTACGCAAAATGAGTAGATGGAAACCACCAGCCTTGGTTAGGATGGCATACAACGTTGACTGGAACCCAGTTCGTTTCATGCATGAGGCAGGCCTCAGTTCTTCACTTGCAGAGGCTCTACCAAGGATCCTCTGCTTGACAGGCTCATGGGACGAAGCACAGGCCGCGACCGTCGCTGACTACATGAACCAGACTTGGCCTCTATCTGGAGGGGCTCTGATCGCTCTTTTACAAAAGCTCGTCTCGGTCCCCCAAGGCGAAGAATGTTCTTGTAAGATTTAACTCGGTGCTGCGTTTTGCTGATACTAACGAGCTCTCAGACCAGATACCAGGACCTCGACCATGTCAACTCACCGCGAGCATTCAGCAGCCATCCCTGTGCTCCATATCGGCTACTGGAGACTCTTACTTCGTGTCCGAGATAGGTGAGCAAGTTGCTTGGTTGGCATCGGCCCTGAGGCCTTCTCCTGTCAACCGAAGCGCGGTGGCTTGTACTCCTCGCGTCGCGGATATCCGGGTAGTTACACATGGTGAAGGGACCCCGAAAACGATGGTTGTGGGATCCTGCAACCTAAAATTCAACCTCAACGCTGCGTAGACATGCCACTTGATCCCCGGCTTCTGCTGGGGTCGTCTCTTTTGTAGCCCAGTCCTAGTGCAGGGCTACCCAATTCTTCAAAGATCGAAACCCAAGACAGGCCTCGAGATATCGCTAGGCAACATGGCCGCCATCATCGGAACCCAACAAGTGGTACAGTGGGATAAAAGGATAGTCATGAAAGGATTCAATATGCTCATGGTTGCAACACTTGCGGCTGCCGACATTGTCGTTTGGCATCTTCTTACCAGCGAGAAGGCCCGCGAACGGATTTCATACGTTGACTCTCGGCTTGACACGATGGGTATCGAAGCCCTAGATGGGATTTCTCTTCCGATGCTTGAAGGAAAACGTCATGTCATCGGATGGTGCGCTAAAGCAACGGATTTGTGCGGTCAGTAATAACTCATCATTGCAGTGTGCTGTTGGTCTGTGGTTCTGACTTGAAAGTAGGCGACGCTACGGCAAATCAGAACATCAAGCCATCAGGATTGAAAAAGCCGCCAGCATCGATCATCATCGATAAGCTGTATCTCGAGGCGGGGACTGATGTGGTAGGTGGTTTGAACATGAACATCAACAGAAAGGAGCAGCCGTTTTGGCTCCAGCGAGAGAAAGACTATCCCAGCCTGCTCAAGTGGGTAAGCATTCAGCCCATTGTCTTCCATGATGTAGCCGAAAGACGTGCATGGCTCGTCGACGGTGCTTCTGCACTGCTTCATCTTGTCCGCATATCGCTGTGTCTGGACGAACAAGATCCTGAATCGACTTACGACTGGGTCTTTCAAGCCGAGGAACTCAAGGATAAATGGGACGGGTTTGCCGGGCGTCAAGCAGCATTGAGGACTCTGAAAAGCTGGGACAATCTCGACCTGAACATCTACGTTGTCGACAAGCGCCGCGGAGCCGACGGCGAGCCTCACACAAAACATTCGACCTTTGGTGATCGCGTCAAGGACATACTGCATTCGATCGAGCTTCTGATCGATCGGCAGGCCAAAGTCGCCGCTCAAGATGGCATAAGAATTTCACAATCGTTGGACCCGCGCCGTGAGATCGTTGGCTTTGATATTCTAGATGTCATCACTCCACTCGGGCCCATTCTTCCGCGCATTCAACACCTTAACTCATGGGGCCACGGATGGATTGATCTAATACCCTCCATCGGCATCGTCACCATCTTCGGCCGCGGGTTCGGCGACCTGATACGCCCAACTGAGATTTTGTGCAAGGCTTGGAAATCTCTGCCTGAAGGGAAGGACTACATGGCTGCCTCCGTGTCGACTCTGCAAATGCTGTACGAAAGACGCCTCCTTAGGATGGAGCCGGGGCTGAGCGGAGGCGAGTTAACGAAGAAGATTGTCTGGACGTCGTTCAACCATCCATTCAAACCTTGCAACTGCTTGCAGAGGCACAGCAACAGCATGAGCACGAGCACGAGCACGAGCAAGATGGAAGCCTGCGACTGCCACGATCCCGTACAGTATTTTTGCAAGAAAACATGGCCTCGCATCAACCTTCACGGAACGAAGCCTGTGAACCTGACAGCACTCGATAACAAAGGAGCCGTAGCTTTCGGACACATTCCAATTCTGGGTCTTAAGAGCGAGGGCAAATCTCCGTCTAAACAGCGAGACGAAGACGGAGGCGCATCTACTTCAAGTGGCGAGGGAATGTTGCAACTCCCTATCGCGAGCTCGAGTGCAAGCGAGGTGACTGGCTCGACAGAGTCAACCGGCATCACTATCCCGAGTTCCAGGGTATCTAGTAGGGGAGAAGGGCAAGGCGAGCAGGAATTTAGGAATGATTGTTCTGAACGAGGGGACAAGAAAAAGAGGTGGAAAAGATTTAAGAAATGGATGGCGAGATGAGTCCGCGACAATTGTTGAGTCCTGTGAATGTACATGCTTGTCATTATGGAATGAAATATATGTCATGCCTTCGAGAGGCATGTGCTTAAGTTTGCTCATAAGCTTTCTGTCAAGGGGTGAGGTGTGGTATGTGTAGATGAACAAGGGAGACTTGATTTAGTACATCGGGCCCTGCCTTGACCTACCCTTATTGGGTATAACCATATGCTAGCTAGGGGGTCTATGAAGTTAGATTTTATATGTTAATTCCGTTCTGATTGATCATGTTAGCAGAGGGTATACCCCTTCTTTATAGATAGCCCCGGAATCCTGTCTGATCTGATGTTGCCTATGTTCTTTGACTTAAGCCCTTGATAATTTGAGTGCAGGTTGCCGTACCTCTGATCCGGCATTGCCAATCTGAGGGGGTATATCAAAGACTGAAGTCGAGGAATATGGGGAATATCGGATCAGATGGAGGATTCCGGGGCTATCTATATAGAAGGGGTGCACCTTCTGCTGATATAATCAATCGGAATGGAATAGTATGTGAAATCTAGCTTCGTAGACCCCCTAGCTAGCATATATACCCTATAAGGGTAGGCTAAGTTAGGGCTTGATATACTCGATCAAGTCTCCCTCGTTCATCTACTCATACCGCACCTAGCCCCTTGATATCTTTCCACCGAGTATCAACAAAATCGGGCCAATCCGCCCTAAAAATAAAAACCAACGCGCCTCGTGCGCTCCACGGCGAGGCGGTCTTTGCCGTTGAATGCCACGCTCCCTCTGATGAACTCCCGACTGTCTGATGGGTTGCCAATGTTTATCCGCTACTCCAAACGCCTTGTGATGAATATCTAGTAAAACTGCAAGTAATATTAGCATTTAATCCAGCAACTAAATGCATTGGAGGGATCGACTTACCAAGTTCAAAGCCCAGAGGAGGACAAGAAGGCCCACGACCCGGAGTTTGAGGTTATTAGACCATGAAGTCTTGGAGGGCATATGTCGGACGAGTGGCGCCAGGCTCAGGGAGAGAAATGAGCTGCCTATGAGGGGCTCAGCGTCGGCCTTGGCTTCCAAGTCGAACGCCTCCTCCTGCTCGCCAGAGCTCCAGTCTTTGGTGAGAAGCTTCACTATGCCACCTGTAGCATCCGCCACGCGGGAGCTAATCCACAGAAAGATGGGAATAATGACGACGAGAGCCCTCCACCGGTCACCCAGGAGGCTGCCGTCGCCCTGGAACATGTCGAGGAGGAGCACGCCCTTAGTGTCGGCCGCCAGAAGGATGTGGAACTGAAGGGTGAATGTCTCGAGAGAGCACCGGCCAAGCCAGGCAAAGGAGCGAGAGTACCACGTGCGGGCGAAGGGGGCAATGTTGCGCGCGGCAATAAAACCCATGATGGGGATGAAGGAAAAGATGGGGTGCAGAGCTGTGTAGTCCTGCTTCTTCTCCGCCTTGCTCACGGCGACCCACCAGTAGAGCGGGATGGAGAGAATGCCGGCGATGCCAGCCAGGCCATACGACTGAGTGAGGATCTTGTTGTAGACCTTTGTTCGGACTGACGCAATACCCATAATGATACCGACATAGACTATAAGTCCATCCAAGCCGAGACGGAACTGCCACTCGTGAAGGTCCCAGTCGATTCGGAAGATGAGGCGCAACACGTCAAAGACCCACTCCATGACCGGCGTCCAGAGCATCACTCCGGGGCAGATGACGGCCGAGATACCAATCTTGGCCATGAGAGCGTAGGTGTTGTCGTTGTACTTCTGGCCAATGGCGAACAGAGCGTAGATAATCAGGAACCAGAAGCTGACGAGCGGGGCGAAGTAGTAGAACATGTAGTCGGTGTTCATGAAAAAAGGAAGGGCGCAGCTAAGCAGGTTCAGCCTCAGGAGCACCGAAGCCACTCGCTTGAAGGAGAAGTCCTTCTTGGTGCTAAAGAAGACGGCATGTCCAAAGCCGGTCTGGAAGAGATAAGCGGCAACGAGGAGACGGACTCCAACGTAGATATTGAGGTCCCTGGAGGCGCCGGTCCAGTGATAGACCAGGATGAGAGCCTGCATCCAGCCCTTCCATTCGTCGGTTTGGTCACGGGACAGAGGCTTCATGTCATCGAGAGTCGTAGGTGCTGGTGCAGCCTGCGATCCGGGTCTCGGGGGCGGAGGCTTCGACTTTGCGAGAAGAACCAGGCCAGCAATGAGGCAAAGGGCGGAAAGAAGGTTGAAGTCAAACATGGCGTACTCCTTGGAGCCCTTGGCGAAAGACTGGGTGCGGTCGGCCCAGTAGCAGGCAAGCAAGGCGGTGACGAAGGCAGCGACATCGAGGTTGAAGAAGGACCATTTCGGGGGCTCCTTGGACCGAAGGGCCATGATCTCGATGACGGCAGCGGCGCCGACGTAGAGGATGCCGCCGCCGATAAGGATGAGCTGGATGAAAGACTTCTGGCCATAGTCAGTGCAGCACGTGCGGTCGTAGGGATACCCTTTCCGAGTATCCAGCTTGGCGTTGCATCGAAGGTTGAGAAGGATCTGAGCCTTGATCTCAGCTACAGCATCGGTGACATGGAAGCCGTTCTCGTGGTCTGCAATGGCATCCTTCTGGCCGCGCGAGAGGGCGGGATAGGACCAGAGCATGGGGATGCCAGACTGAGCCTCCACCGTCTCGAGGAACTCGTCGATGGCTTCAACTTCGCCGGGTTTGGAGGCGATGCCGGTCTTGCGGTACTCGGGCATCTCGTCATAAAACGGCGGGGCGATAGGGCCAGCGAACATCTCGGAACCGATGCCATCGTGAGGGTCCATGGGTCGGGTCCCAAAGGGAGCAAATTCATCGTTTCGGACCGTGTCGGAGATGTTGGCGAAGGCAGTCTTGAACTGCTCGAGCGAGTCGCCTTGTTCGTAGTGAGCGGCGAACCAGACTCCAATCCCCATGTAGACCAAGGCAGGACCCTTCTGCTCTTTGATCGAGACTTGACTAAGCCTGTTCTCGCGATACAGCTCGAGCTGCTCCTGGACTGCGCCGCTGGCGTTGCTGAAAGGGTCCCAGATTTCCTTCAACCGGACTCCGCCGAATTCCATGTCGTGACTCTCATGCTTGCGGCTGCTTTCCCGTACTTGTTGGGCCTTGTCCTTGTCGAGCTGGAAGAGAAAACCGCGTTAGCCATTATTGAACGGTCGTGCGCCGGCTCCGCGACGATCTGCCCACTTACCAGACGAGCCACTCCATAAAAGACCTGTCGAGTCGTAGAATCGCCAATGAAGAGCATGTGACGTCCCTCCATGCAGTCCCCAATCTCTTCCTTCTTGTACTTGTGCAGCATGCAACCGGGAGGCTGCCAGTTAGTGAACGGCGCCCTGCTTCCATTGCTCGCAGGCGAATTGAGCCAGCTGCCGTCGCTGAGCAGGGCTTCACAACGGTAAGGATCATCGCTGAGGTTGAGTGTGTTGACGGTGATGCCCAGGATGACGGCCAGCGTCAAGCCGAGGGCCAGCACCCGATTAAGTGCGATCCCGGAGGATTGGACGGCGGCGATCATGGCTGCCGAGTCGAAGTCGACCTAGAGGTAAACGAAAGGGAGTAAAGACGGAGCGTCGAGCGAGTGAATAGAAACGTGGTGTCGAGGACGAAACAACAAGGGACGTTGCATTGGAATGGCGAGTGGTACCACCGGCGCCGTGGATGGAGAGCGAGAGACAAAACGCAAAGACAGACACAAAGAAAAGGAAAGGAAGTCAAGTCAAAGCCAGAGTTGGCGTGGAGGAAAGGCGATGGGGAAATCGAAATCTTCCTGCCTCACATTAAGAGAGCGCGCGACTGCAGGGAGTGAATGCCCCTGATCGGCAATGGGCACTGTATCCGTACAGTACAGTACCGCCAGTATTGGAGATAATCCTCGGGGGTCCACAGTGGGATTGCATCCATGGATGATGGTATGACAGAAGGTCACCGGTGGAGAAACGATGACGGCGTAGCGTCAAAAGCGCCAAAGGCTTCAAACAGGAGGCGGCAAGAAAGCCAGCTTGGGCATATTACATTCTTCCCAAAAGAAGACCATCTCAAACTCTACGTCCATGTGTGGTTTGGTTAAAGTTGCGGGGGCAGTACAAATGCCAAGAGTGAGGGACCGTGGCTGGATCGCCCTCCCTCGACTAAGGAATAGTGCTTATCCCTTCCCCGTGCTCCGTACAGTGCAGCCCAGTCTCCCTCGCGTCAGAACTTGAGTGGCTGAGCAACCGATTCAGTAACCAGTCACGCAGCGGCAGTCCAGCGCCGCCGTTGCTGTTATGGCTCGTTTGGATCAAAGCGCTTCTAAAGTTAATCTCAGGCCTTGACCCCGTAAACCGCTCAACGTCTTGCTTGCGGGGGCAAAGACGAAGGAGCAACAAGCTTAGAAAAAAGCTTAAAGGGTGCAAGGCTACAGTGCCCTGGCTAGTGCCCCTAGCTAGTACCAGAGACGGGAGGCCAGGCTAAGGCACAGGAAAATGCCCGGGCCTTGTGCGTCATTCCATGGGTTCTTGGTCTCCTGAGAAGGGAGTGTACTCTTTATGAAACTGGGAGAGTTGTGCCGGCAACCCCTGGCGACTCGCTCAAGGCGTACTACGTAGTACAGTAGCATGCTCGGCTTGAAAAATGCTCCAACCATTTCTACTTGGGTGCCGCTCTTCCCACTCGACCCCTGTCTTTCCCTGAAACTGGTGGCCCACTTGGACGCTGTTGGTTGGCACATTAGCTGCCGATCACACAGCAATCAGGTTTTCAGGGTCAGTCAACTTCTATATGATACGCATTCATCTCATTCTGCCATGGAGGTAACTGGGTGTCGCTGGCCAAGATAAAGCCGATCATTTCCACGCGAAAACATTGAAACCCGGGATCAAGGGGTCTTGAATGTCTTCCGTGCCGTCAGCCAAGACAAGAGGATAGTATCATCAAAATGGGATCACGATGATGCTGCTCGAGATCTGGCTACCCTGTACTTCAAAGGACGTATCTGTATATGAGCTTGTTTATATCCTTTCCGTGATGAGCCCTATGGGGTACAACGTATACTTGTGGGGGCTTAATATTGAACAGATCTCTACGTATAAACTTGAAAAATTGTTCGGCTTGGTGGTTCTAAGTTCTGGCAGTGCCTGAACTCTGAATGGACAAGTGTTGAACTCCCCTGAGGGATGCTGACGCCAATGTCTACGTTACCACATCTAGCAGGAAATTAGCGGGTGCAACGCTGACTCTGATCAGCTCATGCAATCCGACACCAAGCTGACTTCTCAGGAGCAACTGAGCAGGTGCTGAAAGGCAGCGGAACTAGGTAGCTCATTGGCGCCCTTTTGAGGCGCGAGGCTGGACTGCTCCCATGCCGTTCAAGGACAGTCCTTGACCTGAGTAAGCCGCATTTATGCTGGTGTTATATGGGTAAGGGCGGAACAGTGCTTATTGGCAGGTGTCTTGAGAAGTCACCATCCTCACAAACGACAGCGCGATAGGCTCATCCCCTCTTTGACAAAGGGCCGGTTTTCTGATACGCTTTGCCGTATGGCTTGTCTAGCTGCAACCTGGGCCGACATAGCTTATCTCCCGTGTAGATCTCCGAGTAGGTTGACCAAGGATGATTGGTCCCCGAAATGGAAATACAATTTGAGAGATATATAAGGAGGTGTACATAATGAGAATCGAGGTTCTCTACATTCATCGTTTGATCCAGTGGTGATAGTATATTGCTTTGTAATAGTGTGGAGAGCTCACCTTGGCTCATCACCTCGGGTTATGTAACGAGAGAACCGGTGTTTGCAGAGATTCATTGACGATAACAGAGAGGGCACACTGGGCCAACATGACAGGGCCGACTCTTTTCCGCTTGTGGTGATGCTCTCGGCCAGCTTGTCCATTGAGAGCCGGAGGGTGCGGCATCATAGATGGTTCGTCGACACTATCCACACATAGGCAACGACAGTGATACTCGCTTATTAGGCACATAGGCTCCATTGCTATTTACTTGCCCAATTCAAATTGGCAACTAATGCGTCACAGAAAGCGACAGCCAAGTTCTGTCTTCCCAAGTGTCCTCATTCAAGTCCCAAGTTCCGCAATGACAAATTGATCCACCACGCAGAGCCGAGTTTTATAGAAGTAGCTCCTGTTAAGCCCAAGTTCACTCAGGTGTGGGTATTAGACAACTCGAATGCGATAATACGCGTGGTGCTTCAGCGGCCGATATTGGCGTCGATGTTTGGCATAGTAGTCCGTCACCTGGTCCTTGAGCCATCCACGCGTGAGGTTGGTAACTTCGGAATATGGCCATTAATGTCTTGTTACAATGCCACCTGGGAAAACTGCCGAATCTCTCGCTCCTGGTCCTTCGACCAAGAGTCCACAGGAGCCTACGAACGGTGAACAACTCGAACTTTGATGGCCAAATTGAAGCGGGTTTCTATGCATACCTGAACGTCACTTGGTTCAATGTCCACAACATTCACCTCGTCCATTAGGTCTTGGTGCAAGTTGGTGAACGGCCAGCCTAACTTGAAGATTTCGCCCCTGCCGACGATGACGCTGTCTTTGAGACTGCGCCAGCAGGGTCGCCATGCTGCGTGAGGACGCTGCCCGTGGGGTGGTCATGGTGCGTGAGAACACTGCCCGTAGGGTGATCATGTCTTCTGAGAATTGTCCCCGTGGGATGGTCATGTTTTCGGAGAACCTCGCTCTTGGGGTGATCGGCCCCGGTGAGAACCGATCCCGTAGGATGATCATGGATTTTGAGAACCTCACCGGCCGGGTGGTTCTCTGCACGTCGTGAGTCGCCGGTCATGTTCAGGACCGGGGTTTGCTTCTTGTAAGAACGCTTTTTGAGCTGTCCAAGTCCTGTTGTCGTATGTGCAGTGGAAACACCATCAAAACTCAGGTCAAGTGAGGGGCAACGCGTGAAGTTTTCTTGTCCATCGACATAGCTCCATGTTTCGACCTGCCAGCCAATCGGATGATTGCGGGCAAGACTTAGTGGCCAAGACCACGATCTTGAACGGCCCGAGCCTTGGCTTCAGAAGACAATTGCTAAGCAATGCCAGTGAGCAATCGAGTCTGAAGAGAATAGAGACATTGCATAGCTTGAAAGCAGTGTGTAGGACGTGTTTCTGAACTGAATAATAAGATTGTCCCGGTTGGTTGACACCTAACGGCGACTGGTGTGTTGCAACCCGCATACGGACTCATGCAGCTTGCAACCAGCAGCAGTAGCAACGAGAATGGATAACATGCCAGGGGTCGGAGAGAACAGGTTTAGTCTGGTGGTGCACTGCATAAGGCATACGTGTAAGAGGAAGGTGGAAGATTAGAACACTCCATCTCGAAATCATTTAATGACGCCCTCGCCGTGAATATGAATCATAGTCTAATGTAATAAAAGTCAGTTCACTAATTGAACCCCCCAGCTTCATCAATTCTCATGACAAGAAGAGCGAGACCTACCTCCTGATCTTGACTTTAAAGATTGCAGCTTGGTTCGGTTCTGACCCAGCTCACCAGCCGCGCATCCGAGCAATTCTGGCCTCTTTCGCCACCTCAGCATCGTCATTCCGGCCAACAGCTAAATTTCATCCTAGCCAATTCCACATGCAACTCTGCGAAGAGACTGTTGATGTCAACCGCGGCCGAGCATGCCGGGACCCCTGCCGGCCATCCCCGTCAATTGGCGATCCATCCCCGCATCAATTCAAGATTGCCAAGTTGATGGCAACCATTCAAACAAAGGGACCGTCGAGTCCGATGGGGTTACCCCATGGGGAGAAGGATTCATTAAAGTTGCCGTTGTAGCTCGGGGTTGGGTTCCTGATTGAGGATAGATGCGGGGACGAGGTTGTTGTAACACGAGGCCACCAACTCAGCCTTCCGAGCGGCATCACTTGCACGTGAAGGGTCGGTCAGACGGTATAAGTAGATGGCAAGCATGCTAAGCAGAGGGGATATTGTCAGCCAGCTCAGCCGTTTGCCATTGACCAATTGACCTCTCGCTCAATCAAACTCGCCGTCAACATGCGTCTCAGTGTCCTCCCCGTCATCGCCCTCGTCGGCAGCGTCCTCGCATCCGGAGCCACAATCACAGCCGCCATCGACGACATTACAAATGCCACCATGGCCCTCAACAAGACCATCTCTGACTGGCCCAAGACCCTCATCGGCACGCTGCCCATCATCACAAAGTCGACGGCCCTTCTCGCCGAAATCCACAAGGGCGTCAAGGTCGCCCGTCATTCCGAGCCGCTGTCTTTCGACGAGACAATCCAGGTTGCCCAGGCTACTACCAAGCTGGGCGCCAGCGTCAACACCACCCTCGAGACTGTTATCCGGGCCAAGCCCGACTTTGACCGGCTGCTGCTTAGCCCCGTCATCCTGCTGAACTTGCAGTTGCAACGGGATGGGTCTGGGGACTTCTCGGAAGCTGTAATCGACAAGGTTCCATCAGAGCTGCAAGAGAACGCGAAGGCATTGGTGCAGGGAATTGATAATAGTTTTGCAAAGGCTATTCAACGGTATTCCTCACTGAGGCCGAGGGGGTAGAATATTCTTGAAGCACGAGAACACGAATAATAGACCACGACCGACCACGTAATTACCCTTCTTCAAACCAATTTTAAGTTAAATTTAATTTTACGAGTTGTCGGAATAATGCACCGTAATCGACCTGTTGAGTGAGGTAATTTCTTGGCTGGGGGTTGACTCAAGTTGCCTCGGCAAAGCGGTTAACATGTGAGCCGGATGAACAGCTGGAGGGGAGTAACCCTATCCTCCCCAACCAATCTCTCTCAGTGTGGCTAAACCATGAACAGGAGCTATTACGCGCGAGTGATTGATCCTTGTAATTACTTACAAGGCCAACCCTGATATATAGGCTGCAGGGGTTTTAAATGTTAGATCGTGACTGGTGGCAAAGTACGGAGTAAAGTTACTTACTAGCCTACAAGTATTGTAATTCGTGATAGTTTATGTATCACTATGATGTCTATAAATAATCAATAAGGTCCCTATTAAATACTCATTAAATAAGAGAAGCGTTACGAATTCCACGAGCCTATGAAGAATTACAGGTGGAAACTCGCGGATGTACCAAAAACTAACATTTGAAGCTCCTGCAGCCTGTGTAAAGAGCGAGGCGAGCTCGGACTTGATTTATGGGCTGTCCGGCGAGGACAGGGACCTATCTGTGTTCAGGACGGAGTACAGTGAGAGGGTCTCTTCGAGTGTGTAGTGACTGGTGGTTAAGTGCCTCTGAATCTCTGACCACCTGATATAGTCACTGCACACTCGAAGAGGTACTAATTATCTAGTCACTGTTTGCCTACCTAGGTAGGCTATTAACATGCTGGATATCAGCCCGAGCTTGAGTATTTCTGCAGCCCAAGACAGAACCGTGGGCATCTGCATAGACGTCACATTGACACCCGGTTTGGACGGACGGGCGCTTGAGCCGGGTATCAATGATGCTGTTACCAACACAAACATGGAAGCTCAAGCAGAAAGAGACTAACATGATGTATTCGACGATGCCTTGGTCCATAGCGAAAGAGAACTCTTGTCATCTTTCTGAACCCCTACCGCAACAATTGGCCAACCCACCCCTGCGTCGGACCGGAGCAGAGTGGGAGAATATGCGCAACCTATTGGATTAGGCACTTCCACCTCGTGTATGTGAACCATGGTTCTGACTTTTGATCTTCTTCCCCTCATCTTGTACCCTTCCTCTTATTCCTTTCATATTGCCCCTGGTTTGTTCGCTCCCGCTTTCGCATAATTGGATCTAGAACAAGCTCTGGTTACGTCTTGCGACAGGAAACGGCTCCGTGACGTAATCTGATCACGCAATTGGCTTTTGGACTGGAGCAGCAATTGCGCGGTTTATTAATCACTGCCCCCTCCAATTGAGGCACGCTCAGAGCTGTTCAATCCAAGTCGTTCTTTGAAAACCATCAACATGGCTTCTCCTCAGCCAGTTCTTGATCATATCGTTATCCTGGTGTCCTACCAGACCCTCCAAGAGTTGCCGAAGCGTTTGGAGGGAGCTCTCACAGTCATCGACGGTGGTGTCCATGCTGACGGACGTACGGTCAACAAACTCATCATATTCTCTGACGGCGTTTACATCGAACTCATCGCTTTTCAAGAGAACTTGGACCCCGAAACGCGAAGGGAGCACAGGTGGGGGGAACTGGAGGAAGGCACCATTATCGACTGGGCACACACTCTCCTCGAAGAAAAGGACTTTGCTGTAATCCAGCAGCGGGTCAAGCACACCAATTCCGGGGCAGCATATCGGGATCCTGTTGCGGGTGGTCGTATTCGACCGGATGGAGTCGAGTTGAAGTGGTCAGTCGCATCAGCCCAACACTCTTCCGGCAAACCTCTATGGCCTGGAACGGCCCCCTTCTGGTGTCTTGATCGAACGCCTAGACATCTTAGGGTGCCATATCAAGGAGAAAACTCTGTTCCAGTCTATACAGAGCATCCGTCAGGAGCGTTGGGGATTTCTCAAGTCTCTGTTTCGGTTTTGGAGAAGGAACGGAACATTATCTCCCAAGTCTATGATGGCATCCATGGACCTGCTAATGAGACAGGCTCCAACAACAAAGCCTGGTCTTTTGCGGTGCATTCCGGCTCAGGCCAGGGCAAGCATCACCTTTCCCTGGGAACGAGGCAAGATCAGAAGCGGCACATCCATGTTACGCTTCTTGGGGATAAGGACAGCCCTCGCAGCGTCGAGGTCTTGCCTGGATTAACGTTCGATTTCGAATCTTAGGCTTTATTGTGCTCTATCACTTGGGGAGTGTTTGCGTCGAGGTATTCATTATGGTTTAAGCAATTTAACTGTACCTGGCCATTGTCACCAGCTGTCTCAGGGACGAGCCTGTATTAGCGACTGTCAAGAAAGCAATCTTCACATACGCACCCTGCTTAAATCGAACACCCAAGCTTGCCACTTCTCAGCGACCTGGGCCTTTTAGGTTTTATCATGGGTGTTTTAACCCTTTTTATTAGTTCTTGATGACCGAGGTGAGATTGAACAGGCGGCGTGTTCACTCGTCGACCGGGATATGGGAGCCCGGCTATGCAACAGCCCAGCCGCCGCTGGAGATGCGGCAGCAACGATCTGACCTGACAACTCAACCTGATACACAAATACAAACTTCCGATGATCTCAAAGCGTCCGTAGAGAAAATTCTAGCTCACTCGGGCGTATATTGAGATTTGCCATGCCTTTGTGTAGATCATAGACTGTCCCGGGAGGCTCAGCCACCATATGGCGTCACGCATCTTACACACAAGCGGTACGTGAAGAAGATTTAGGAAGGTTGTCAGAGCATAGCTTACGAGATCTAGGATAAGCTTAGATTCCAAATGCAAGGGGAAATAATACTACCCGATGACATCGCTGTCTTACATACCGGACCTATAGGAGGCTGCAGGATTATGCTGTTAGGCTACCAGTCTCAGGTTGCTGCCGAGGCAGTGAGTTGGAGGTAATCGTGTTACTTTGACGGGAGCCTTGATCGTCATCTTACATAACTACTTGGCCTATCACCTAGACTGTTTAGGATTCGAGATGATAACTCGGGAATTTTATCCAATCCCGACTGCCAACAATACTGATCGTCGTCGATCAAACAGAGGATCACGACGGCCAAGAGCTGCTTGAGATCCATTCTATTGGATATTAACGCAAGACTGGGAAAGCTGCCTGCCGGAGCCTCAACACAGCCCAGGCGATGCGAGTTGCGAGAATTATATGATATACATTAAACATGCCGCATTAGGTCAGTCGCAGCGCTCTGCTACGTGCGGGCATCTCAGCGAGTGATACCTGCGTTGTGTTTCAGGTAAGCTTACATCGTATTACCTACCCACGCTGCGAACAGTGTCAACAAGATCGACATCAAATGGACAACAGAGAAGCACGAAGATATTGCGTGTTCAAGGCAGCCAGTCATCCACAGTTAAAGCAGAATACAAGATAGAGCGGTCACTGAAACGGGCGAGTAGCGGTCAGCCTACAGGTGGACCCTAGTTGGAAATTGCCCGGGTCACCAACACATTGCAAGAGTCAACGCAGCCTTATTGTCAGAGCCAAGAAGGCATCTGGAGAAACGGATCCTCGGAGATGAGCGGAACTCGGACCGATCATCTAACTGTCTAGATCTGCCTGTCAGATGAACCATGTAGTCCTGGCTCCATGCACAGCCTTCTTTGACAACCGAAGTCTATTTAAGAGATGTGTTCCCTCCCTGATTCCGACATTATCTCAACAGCATCAGTATCAACCATCACGCTGTAACCAGAATCTCACGCAATCTTGTTGGCCGACAACTACACACTACACCTCCCGTTTCATCAAAATGAAATTCATCCAAACCGTCCTCTTTACCCTGGCCGCCACGGCCGCCAACGCCTGCGACAGCAGCCTCTGTTTCGGCGCCACTGCTTTGAAGACTGTCGACTGCAAGGATTGCATGTCGGGGCCTTGTACCCTCTACAAGTGTGATGACAGTCCTTACAACGTAAGAGTCTACTGCCACTCCAGGCTTTCGAATTGAAAACTGCTAACACAATTTCCAGTACATCTGCGGCAAGGACAAGAAGAAGTGTCAAGAGATCTGGTAAATCGGCGATAAAAGGGCACGCCGTCCTGTAATGAGAAAGGTTTGCAGAGATCGAGGCACCGGTTGCAGGCTTAGACACTCTTTGACGCTTGGGTTTTGTGGGAAAGGAACGCAAAGGCAAAAGATGTTGCGATGCATGAAGAACGAATGTGTACCTTAGCCAACTAATGCCGCTCGTTATATCATGGCTATGACAGATGGAGTTGAGCAAGGGTAGCTAAAGACTCTCCTCTATTGGGCTGTCTACCAAACGGCAACAACGTAGAGATCCTCTAGAGTATTGCTAGAATTAAACTCCCAGCTTACTTGCTTGACTGAGACTTCTATTAGAAACTTCCTGAAAGTACCTATCCTAGTGACTTGTGTAGTGATGTCGGGTTCGAACGGAGAACATCGGGATAATGTCGGGATGAATTGCATTATCAAGAACGCCTCAAAAGCGCGGAGCATGTTCGGGTTCTCAATGACGAATTATGATGTCAATCTTAAACAACCAGTTAGAGTAGGTAATCATAAGCGTCACCACTGACCCAGGACTCCAAAACATGGTCATTACTCGCTGATGAACTCTGCATCGCTGACACTTGACACCAATAACCTCCCAATTGCCTGCACACCTACTTGCGCTGCTTGACCCCAATCCAATCGCAATGGTGCACAACATTAGAACAAACGAGGAGTTCCAGGAGGCCCTCAAGAACTATAACCTCGTGGCTGTTGATTTCTTCGACATCCACTCCGACGAGTCGAAACAGATCGCTCCAGTCTTTGCCCAGTAAGTCATCGGCCCGTACTGCTTTTGAACCTTGCTGAGACTTGGCCCAAGTTGCTATGAGCTAGACAAATTCAAGGATTTCCGCTTTCTCAAGGTCGATGTTAATCAGCTCAAGGGGCTATGTGAGGAACTCGACGTTCATAAGGCGCCAACCTTCCAGATTTATCAGAAGGGTCAGAAGATTGGGGAGATGCAGAGTCATAACCAGGAAGAACTCATCAAACTCCTTGAGTCGGGCATCTAGCTGAATTGGGCTGACCAAGCGAGATCGCAATGCAGCAGAAGTAGTTTAGTTGAACTAGTTTCACTCAATATGCTGCAAAGGAGCCTGTCGATTCTAGAATAGACTCTTTCATGTGATGTCAGTATTTCCCGAGTTGCCGACTGAAATGTTGTCGAGTTGGATGGTGTACTCCATCTTAATCAAAGCTTCGCCTCACCAGGAGTAGCGTCAGAAGCGAGCGAATAATTCGATTTATTTGGAACTTCAGAAATCATGTAACTATGTATTCTCATGGAGACCAATAGCACCTCTCCCAACTGTGCGCTCTCGACCACCATATTTTCCTTTCCCTTCTTTCTTCTCCCAATTTAAGCATTCGCAACAACAAAGTCGAGAATGGTGAGATTGGGTCCTGTCCAGTGCTTCCTGGCGCGAAGGAACCAGAGACCGACCGCGATGGCCAGCACGGCAATCATCACAGGACCACAGTAGTTCATACCATCGGCAGTGACGGGTAGAGTTGACGGGAAGGGGAGGAAGATAATGGTATAGAGGGTGTACGTCAAGGCGAATGCGTTGATGTACACGCCGAACTGTCCGAGGTTCCACTCGCCGAGCTTGATACCACCGGAGGTGAAACGAGCGTAGAGCATACTGCTGATGGCAATGGCGTAGCTTATGTAGAGAGCCATCGACGATACAGAAGTAACGGCACCAAAGGCAACATAGGAGGTGCTGCCGATGTTGAGAAGGGTAAGGGCACAGACGAGGAAAATGGTCAAGACAATGGAGCGAGTAGGGACGCGATGTTTGGGGCTGACATAGGCAAAGTATGTTGGCATGCCGCCATCTCGGGCCCAAGCCCAGGTAAGACGAGACACCGAGGCGATGTTGGCAAGATTGCCGCTGAAGAAAATGATGAAAATACCAGCAATCATGGCGGTAGTAGCCTCGGTGGAACCTGTGACGCTTTCAAGAATGGCCTGGATCTGACTCGGCTTTTCAAGCATCTCCTCAACCGAGCCCATGGCCGAAATGAGTACGTTGACCATGACGAAGCCGAGGACGCCGTTCATGAAGATGGACCAGAACATGGCGCCAGGAACGGCAGACTTGGCCTCTCGGGTCTCTTCACTCATGTGTATAGCGCTGTCGAAGCCTGAAGACAGTTAGGCGATGAAAGTAAGTCAAGGGGCGTCATTAACTTGCCAGTGAAGCTCCAGACGCACGTGAGCATTCCCAGATTCCAGGAAACGAACGTGTTATCCCATCCGGAGGAGATGTTGCGTTCTAACCAGAATGCCGAGGGGTTGCGAGGGCCCATGACCACAAGCACAACAACAAAGATGACAAAGAGACAGACATGGAGAACTCCAGCAACCAGTTCGACCCATGGGATGATCCTGAAAGCGTAAATGTTCATCACTCCGTGGACAACGCACATAGCAATGACCAGAACCGATGTGTGCCAGCCACCGGGGACATAGTTTGCGTGGTTGAGAGAGATCATGGACTCGAGCAGAATGATGGTGACGTTGGCGATAGCCGCCAAAAGGGCGACATAGCCGAACCATGTAGTCCATCCTTGGATCCAAGTAGCGAATCTCTTAATCGGCGATGGCGCCAGGTGGTACGTCCAGTGATATTGGGCACCTAGATTTCAAGGTGACTTGTTAGTAATGTTGTAAAGACCAAGTGAGTATGGATTGAACTGTACCTGCAACAGGTTGGATGGAAGCCATCTCCCCGAGGGACGCGGCCTGGGCGATGGCGCCACAAAAGACGATGATAAAGCTGAAGATGAATGTCTGTGGGCCACCATTATAGAGGGCAAAGTACATGTTTCTGCCCGGGTATCAGTAACCTGTCTGCGATCAGTATTCCCAGGTAGATGGCAAACAGTAAACTTACGAGCACATGCCCTCCCATAGTGCCATGTACGTCAAGGAGAAGGCAAACAGCTGCGAGAAAGAGAACACTTTTCGCGTCCGGGTCTGACTGTACACGGCAGTGTTCCCCTCAGACTTTGCACCTGCGTCGACACTGACAGGCTGCTTGCCCGCAGGCCTCAACTCGATGCTGTTTCTGTCAGCGCGAGGCATGGCGATCGAATGTGATTTGAGATGCAAGGACCACGGTTCGCAAGGATTGTAGAAGGGAAGAGGACGTGCTGAGGGGGCAGACTACCAGGCTTAAAAGGGAGGGACGGCAAAGGGACGGGACGGTACGGCCACTCGAGGCACGAGCGGTTGCCACAAGCGATACGACGCATTTGAGCCATCGCTTGAATTGAGCTTAACGTCGCTGAATGAAAGTCGAGGGCGCATACCCAGGCTCTCGAGGAGAGACAGATCGACGACTCGGGCGCGGATTGCAACGACCGGTCTTGGCTGTGGCTGGGCCGATGGCATCCGATTGGCAAGGCATGGACCCCTCAGTATCGTCTAAACGGCAATTGAGGCCTTGGCGCGTGGCCAGCATTGTCTGTCGTCGTCGTGATAGGACCATCGGAGGCTCAATAAGACCATCAGGGCCTGAATAAGACCCACCGGGGGCTGAATGGGGGCATCAGGGCTGAACTGAATAGAACCCGCCCGGAGCCGAATGACCCCCATCGGGGTGTGAATAGGGCCAACGGGAGTTGAATAGTAGTCCACAAGAGTTGACGTTGTTGGGCCTGGTCCTTGGCAACGTCTAGACCACCTGGAAGCAGGCACTGGGTGGAAGTACAACAACATCCGTCAGAACTGAGTTTATTGTGAAACAATGCAGCATGCAAGTCTTCGGAGTTTCTTGCAAACACTTCTTTGTGTTAGCCTATTGTACCTATTGACTCTTTGATGTTGGTGGCTTGTTCAACTGCCGTTGGGTGCAGCTCTTCGGCTTTGCTGATCTTGCGCCGGGAATGGAACACAATCAGCTATCTAGAGGAACTATCCGGTGTGATGCTTCTGGTTTCCGTGTGATAAATTCAGTCTCCTCGGGTTATAGAAGGGTAGCGATCCGGCAGATGGCTACTGTGACCACCAGCTTCAAGATCGTGCGTCTTTGATAACATACGATCCTACTCACGCGCCTGGGTCTGCTGCAAGCCCGATTTACACGACATGGCAATCAACTTTGAAGCGGCGCCGCCCTTCTATCCCTTGACAGAAGACCATCATGCTGCCCTTGTGGTCGTGACATCCATCATATGTTTCATATATGCCTTTCTTGGCATCGTCGGCAAGCTCATCATTCGTCTCAACATCACGTCTATGAGGGATTACGACTTGGTTCTGTTGGTTTCAACCCTCCTCTATTTCATCCAGACAACCTGCGTCATTGTTGCATGCAACAATGGCCTGGGGGAGCATCGCCATAATGTCTCAGATGCAAGCTTTGAGCGTTTCAACAAGGTCGGTGGAGATGGTTCCCTGCATTGTCTCGAGAGTTGTTAACATCTGCTGTGCAGTTGGTCTATGCATCTCAGATCCTCGCCTTGCTCGTCAATGCCTCGACCAAGATTTCCCTTTGTCTTCTCATCCGACAGATTAGCAACCAAGGACTGCTGAATTGCGCGAACCTCACTCTCGGTGGAACCATTCTCATGTGGGCGATAGCGGGAGTCTTTGCCACGGCTTTCCAATGTCCTCTGCCTTCGCCATGGCTTTCCGGCAGCAGCAGCCAGTGTCCAAGCCAAGGACCAATCTACGTCTTTAACGGAATCACGAACATGCTGACCGATGTTGCCTTGTGCGTTCTTCCGGTCGCCATGATGTGGGAGGTCAAAACATCAGC